>JAIUJO010000812.1:687500-692500 GCA_023846275.1 Vanilla planifolia
TTCTTATTCATCATCTTCTTCTGCTTCTTCTTCTTCTTCTTCTTCTTCAACTTCATCTACTTCTATTTCTTCTTCTTCCACTTCTTCTTTTTCTTCTTCTTCTTCTTTGTCTTCTTTTTCATCATTTTCTTCTTCTCCTTCTTCCTCCACCTCTACTTTTTCTTCATTCTTCTCTTCTCCTTCTTCTTCTACTTCTTTTTCATTTTTTTGCTCAACTTTTTCTTCCTCTTCTCCTTTTGCTACTTCTTCTTCTTATGCTTCTTCTTCTCCTTCTTCTTCTTCTTCTTTTTCTTCTTCTTGGACATTCTTCTTCTTCTTTTTCTTCTTCTTCTTCTTCTTTTTCTTATTCTTCTGATGTTTCTTCTTCTTCTTCTTCTTCTTCTTCTTTTTCTTCTTCATCTTCTACTTCTTCTTCATCTTCTTCTTCTTCTTCTTTCGCTTCTTCTTCTTCTTCGTCTTCTTTTTCTTCTTCTTCTTCTTCTTCCACTTCTTCTTCTTCTTCTTCTGCTTATTATTCTTCTTCTTTTGCTTCTTCTTCTTCTTCTTCTTCTTCTTCCTCTAGGTCGACTTCTTCTTCTTCTTTTTTCTTTATCTTCTTCTTTTTCTAGCACTTCTTCTTCTTCTTTTCCTTCTTTTTCTTCCTCTTTGTGTTCCTCCTCCACTTTTTCTTCCTCAACTTCATCTTCTTCCAAATTTTTCTCTTCTTCTTCTTGTTCTTCTTTCTTCTTCATCATCATCATCATCATCATCTTCTTCTTCTTCTTCCTCTTTTTCTTCTTCTTCTTCTTTTCCACTTCTTGTTGTTGTTCTTCTTCTTATTCTTCTTCTTCCTCCTCTTCTTCTTCTACTTTTTCATCATCATCATCATCATCTTCTTCTTCTTCTTCTTCTTCTTCCACTTCTTTTTCTTCTTCTTCTTCTTCATCCTCCTCCTCTTCTTCTTCGTCCTCCTCTTCTTCCACTTCTTATTCTTCTTCTTCTTTGCCTTCATCATGTTCTTCTTTTTCTACTTCTACGTTTTCACCTTCTAAATGTATTTCTTGTTCTTCTCCTTCGTTTTCCCCTTCTTCTTTTTTTCTTCTTTTTCTTCTTCATTCACCTCTTCTTCTTCTTCTTCTTCTCATTCTTCTTCTACTACTTCTTCATCTTCTTCTACTTGTTCTTCTTCTTTCACTTCTTATTCTTTGTCTTCCTTTTTTTCTTCATCTTCTTCTTCTTCTACTCCTTCTTTGTCCTCTTTTTCTTCTCTTTGTTTTTCTTCCTCTTCTTCTTCTTCTTCTTTGCCTTCTTCTTCTTCTTCTTCTTATTCTTCTTCTTCTTTTTCTTCTGCTTCATCTTCTTCTTCCTTCACCTCCTCCTCTTCTTCTTTTGGTTCTTCTTCTTCATCTTCTTCTTCTTCTTCTTCTTCTTCTTTTACATTTATTGTTGTTCATCTTTTTCTTTTTCTTCTTCTCTTCCTGCTTCATTTTCTTCTTCTTCTTATTCTTCATCTACTTCTTCTTCCTCTTCTTCTTCTCCTTCTTCTTGTTCTTCTCCTTCTCCTTCTTGTAGTCCTTCTTCACCTTCTTCTATTTCTTGTTCTTCTTCCTCTTTGACTTCTTCTTCATCTTTGACTTCTTCTTCTTCCTTCTTCTTCTTTTCTTCTTCATCTTCTTCTTCTTCTTCTTCTTCTTCTTCTTCATCTTCTTCTTCTTCTTCTTCTTCTTTTCTTCCTCATCCACTTCTTCATCCTATTCTTCTTCTTCTTCTTCTCCTATTATTTTCTCTTCTTCATTTTTTTTCTTCCACTCCTCCTTCTCCTTCTTCTTCTTCTGCTTCTTCTAAGTCATCCTCTTCTACTTCTTATTGCTCCTCTTCTTCTTCTTTTTCTTCTTCTTTTCTTTCTTCTCCTTCTTCTTCTTCTTCTTTAATCATCACCATCATCATCATTACATTCTTCTTCTTCTTCTTCTTCTTCCTCCTCATCATCTTCTAGATCTTCTTCTTCTTCTTCTTCTTCTTCTTCTTCTTCTTCTGCATGTTCTTCTTATATTTCGTGTTCTTCCTCTTTTTCTTCTTCCTCTTCTTCTTCTTCTTCTTCCTCCTCCTCCTTCTCCTCCTCCACCACTTTTTATTCTTCTTCTACTTCTTCTTCTTCCTCTTGCTCTTCTTATTCTTCCTCTCCTTTTTCTTCCTCTTCTTCTTCTTCCTATTCTTATTCATCTCCTTCTTCGTCTTTTTCTTGTTGTTGTTGTTGTTGTTCTTCTTCTTCTTCTCCTTCTTCTCCTTTTTCTTCCTCCTCCCTTTCATCCTCTTTTTCTTCTAGTTCTTCTTCTTCAAAGATATGTTCTTGAACTTCTTCTTCTTCTTTTCCATCTTCTTCCCTTTCTTCTTCTTCTTCTACTACTACTTCTTTTTCTTCTCCCACTCCTTTATATCGTGCTTCTTCTACTTCTTGTTCTTCTTCTTCTTCATCATCATCATCTTCTTCTTCTTCTTCTTCCACTATTTCTTCCTATTCTTCTATTTGTTCTTATTCTTCTTCTTCTTCTTCTTCTTCTCCTGCTTCCTCCTCTTCTTCTTCTTGTTCTTCTTTTTCTTCAACTTCTTCTTCTTCTTCTTCTTCTTCTTCTTCTTCTTCTTATTCTTCTTCCGCTACCTCCTCTTTTTCTTCTTTGTCTTCTTCTTCTTCTTCTTGTTTACTATTTATTCTTCTTCAACTTTTGGTTCTTCTTCTTCACCTCCTATTTCTTCTCCTTCTTCTTCTCCATCTTTTTCTTCTTCAAATTCTTCTTGTCTTACTTCTTGTTCTTCATCTTCTTCTTCTACTTTTTTTCTTCTCCTTACTTTTCTTCTTCTTCTTCTTCTTCTCCTTCTTCTTCCACATTTTCTTCTTCTTCATTTTTTCTTGTTCTTCTTCTTCGTCTTCACTTTCTTTTTCTAATTATTTTTCTCCTTCTTCTTGTTCTTCTTTTGCTTATTCATCATCATCAACTTCTCCTTCTTCTACTTCTTCTACTTCTTTTTCTTCTTCTTCTTCTACTTCTTCTTCTTCTTCTTCTTTATTTTCTTCTTCTTCTTCTTCTTCCTCATCTTCTTTTTCTTTTTGCTCTTCTTCCCCTTCTTCTCTTCTTCTTCTTCTTCTTCCTCTGTCACTTCTTCTTCTTCTTCTTCTTCTTCTTCTTTGCTTGTTCCTCTTCTTGTTCTTCTTCTTCTTCCTCCTCCTCCTCCTCCACACCCTCTTGTTCCTTTTCTTCTACCTCTTCATTTTCTTCCTCCTCTTCTTCTTCCTTTTCTCTCTTTCCTTCTTCTTCTTCACCTACGTTTTTCTCTTCATTTTTTTGTTTCTTTTCCTAATCTTCTCGTTCTAGTTCTTTTTCTTCTTCTTCTTATTCTTCTTCCACTTCTTCTTCCCCTTCTTGTTCTTTTGCTTCTACTCCAACTTTTTCTTCCTTTTTTTCTTCTTCTACCTTTTCTTCTTCTACTTCCTCTTCTTCTTCTTCTTCTTCGTCCACTTCTTAATCTTTTCTTCTTCTTCTTCTTCTTCCTCTTCTTCATCTCCTTTTTCTTCTTGTTCTTGTTCTTCTTTTTCTTCTTCTTCTTCTTCTCTTGATTGCTCTTTTTCTTCCTCCTCCTCTTCTTCTTTCTCTTCTTCATCTTGTTCTTCTTCTACCTTTTATTCTTCTTTTTTCTTCTTCTTCTTCTTCTTCTTCTTCTGCTCCTTCTTTTCCTACTTATTATTCTTCTTCTTCATCATCATTTTCTTCTTCTTCATTGACTTCTTCTTCTTCTTCTTTTTCTTCTTCTTTTTCTTCTTCTTCTTCCTCTTCCTCTTCTTCTTCTTCTTCATCTCATTCTATTCCTTTCCCTTCTTCTTCTTCTTCTTTTCCTTCTTCTTCTTCTTCTTCTTCTTCCTCCTCTTCTTCTTGTTCTTCATCTTCTTCTTCTTCTTCTTCTTCTTCTTTGACTTCTTCATTTTTTTCATCATGATCTTCTTCTTCTTCTTCTTCCTCCTCTACTTCTTCTTCTCCTTCCTCTTCTTCTTCTTCTTCTTCCTCTTCCTCTTCTTCTTCTTTTAAGTTGTCTTCTTTTTCTTCATTTTCTTCTTCTTCTTCCACTTCTTATTCCTCTTCTTCTTCTTCTCGTACTTCTTCATCTTCATCCTCCTTCTCCTCCTCCTCGTCTTTTTCTTCTTTTGAAGTGTTTCATGCTAAGGAAATCCCACAAGAGGGGGGGGTGAATTCTGTATTTAAAAATTTTATGAATTTCGAAATTAAACTTAAAAACCTTTAAGCAAGAGTAAAAAGAGTTGAACACACAAATTTTTAAGTGGTTCGACTCAAAACCGAGTCTACGTCCACCCCAACTGGTGTTGGGAAAAATCCACTTAATGCACCGATTACAAGTGAGGTTTTTCCTACGGTTCACCTCAAAACTACTTGGGATTTTTATTACGGCTAATCCCAAACCTACTTGAGTTTTTACCGGGCTCAACTCAAACCCGGGGCTTTTGCACAACTGCTGGGATGCCCTTGCCCCAAAACGAAAAATACGAAAAATTGGCAAATAACTTAAGAGAAATAGGAGAAAAGAAGAGGCACACACAATCGACAAATTAGAGGGATAGAAATTAAGAAATAATTGAAAACCCTCTAATTCCAATAGCCTTCTTGTCGCTTTGCTTTTTGAGCTTGGATGAATCGTTTTTTCTTGATTGCTCGAATTTTGAGATCTGAAATCTTTGGAAAATTTAGCAAAGGTTAAACTGAAAAATACATCAATTTTCCTTATTTATAGAGCTCAAATTTGAGCTCTAAAAACACCCTCAATGGCTTCAAAAATTAATTAGTCGTTTGGGCAACAGACGGAAAGCAGCCACCGCCCGATCTGGGCCCAAAAACGAACGGAGCAGATTGATTTACGCATTTTATCGTTCGGGCTTAATCCAGAGCGTTGGATCCGGGCGCGTAATCGAACGGCACAGATTAATTCTCATGATTACCGTTTACGCGATTTAACCC
>JAIUJO010000812.1:702500-705000 GCA_023846275.1 Vanilla planifolia
TTCTTCTTCTTCTTCTCCTACTCCTTCTCTTCTTCCCCCTCCTCCTCCTTTTATTCTTCTTCTTCTTCTTGTATGTTATCATCTTTTTCTTCATTTTCTTCTTCTTCTTCCACATGTTAATCTTCTTCTTCTTCCTCTTCTTCTAC
This sequence comes from Vanilla planifolia, assembly GCA_023846275.1. Classification (NCBI taxonomy): domain Eukaryota; kingdom Viridiplantae; phylum Streptophyta; class Magnoliopsida; order Asparagales; family Orchidaceae; genus Vanilla; species Vanilla planifolia. Next base: position 702,647 of record JAIUJO010000812.1, read on the forward strand.
ATCTTCATCTCCTTCTTCCTCATCCTCCTCTTCTTCCTCTTCTCCGTCCTCCTTCTCATCTTCATCTACTTCTTCTTCATCATCTTCTTCATCTTTTTCTTCTTGTTCTTGTTCTTCTAAGTCCTCTTCTTCTTCTTCCTTTCCTTCTTTATCCTCTTCTTCTTACTCTTCCTCTTCTTCTTCTTCTTCTTCTTATACTTCTTCTTCTTCTTCTAGTTCCTCCTCATCCTCCACTTTTTCTTTCTCCTTTTCTTCTTCTTGTTCCACCACTTCTTCTTCTTCTCCTTCTTCTTCTACTTCTTCCTCCTCCTTGTCCTCCTCTTTTTCTTCACCTTCTTCTCCTTCTCCTCCTCCTCTTCTTCGTATTCTTCTTCTTCTTCTACTTCCTCCTCTCCTTTTTCTTCTACTACTGCTTCTTCTTCTTCTTTTTTTTCTTCCTCTTCTTCTTTTTTTTCTTCCTCTTCTTCTTCTTCTTCTTCCTCTTCCTCTTCTTCTTCTCCTCCTCCTTCTTCCTCTTTTTATTCTTCTTCTTCTTCTTCTTCTTCTGCTTCTTCCTCTTCTTCTTCTTTTTCTTCTTGTTCCTCTTTTTATTCTTCTCCTTCTTCGTCTTCTTCTTCTTCATTTTCTTCTTCTTCATCTTGTTCTTCTTCTTCTTCCACCTCATTCTTCTCTGGCTCCTCGTCTTCTTGTTGTTCCTTTTCTGCGTTAACTTTTTTCTTTTTCTTCGCCTTCTATCCTTCTTCTTCTGGTACTCCTACTTCTTCATCTTCTTGTTCCTATTCTTCTTTTACTTTTTCTTCTTCTTCTACTTCTTAATTTTCTTCTTCTTCTTTTTCTTCTTCATATGTTTTTTCATCTTTTTCTTCTTTTCCTTTTCTTCTACATGTTAATCATCATCATCTTTTTCTTCTTCTTGTTCTTCTTCTCCTCCTTCTTCTTGTTCTTCTTCTTCTACTACTACTATGTCTTCCTTTTTCTTTTTTTTTCAATTCTTCTTCTTCTTCTTCTTCTTCTCCTTCTCCTTCTTCTTCTTCTTCCTCTACTTCTTCTTCTTGTTGTTCTTCGACTTCTTCTTATTCTTCTGATTCTTCTTTATCTTCTTGTTTATCTTCTTGTTCATTTACTTCTTCCTCTTCTTCTTCTTCTTCTTCTTTTTCTTCTCCTCCTTCTTCTGCTTATTCTTCTTCTTTTTCTTGTTGTTCCTCTTCTTATTCTTCTCCTTCTTCGTCTTCTTCTTCTTCTTCGTTTTCTTCTTCTTCTTCCCCCTCCTCCTTTTCTTCCACTTGTTCTTCTTCTATGTTATCTTCTTTTCAACTTTTTCTTTTTCTTCTTCTTCTCTTACTTCTTCTCATTCTTCCCTTCTTCTTATTTTTCTTCTTCTCCTCCTTCTTCTTCATCTTCTTGTTGTTTTTCCTCTTTTTCTTCTTCTTTTTCATCTTAAATTTCTTCTTTTTCTTCTTCAACTTCTTCTTTTCACCTTCTTTTCTTTTTTCTTCTTCTTCTTCATCTTCTTCTTCTTCTTCTTCCTCTACCTTCTCTTTTTCCTTTTCTTCTTCTTCTTCTTCCATTACTATTTACTGTTCTTCATCTTATTGTTATTATTCTTCCTCTTCTTCTTCTTCTCCTTCTTCTTCTCCGTCTTCTTCTTCTTCTTCTTCTACTTCCCCCTCTCTGCCTTCCTCATCTCCTTTTTCTTCTTCGTCTACTTCTTCTTTGTCTTCATCTTCTTCTTCTTCTTCTACTTTTTCCTCCTGCTCCACTTCCTCCCCTTCTTCTTCTTCTTCTTCTTCTTCTACTATTACTATATTTTCCTCTTCATCTTTTTCTTGTTATGTTTCTTCATCTTCTCTTTCTTGCTCATCTTCTTCCTCTCACTTCTTCTCCTTTCTCCTTTTTTTCTTCTAGAGCTTCTTCTTCTTCTTCTTCTTCCTACTTCTTTTTCTTCCTCCACCTCTTCTTCTTCCTATACTTCTTCTTCTTCGTCCTCCTCCTCCTCCTCCTCCTCCTCCTCTTCTTCTTCTTATTCTTCTTCTTCTTCTTCTTCTTCTTCTTCTTCTACTTCTTCATTTTCTTCTTATTATTATTTTTCTTCTTCTTCAAATTCTTCTTCATCTTCTTCTTCTTCTTCCTACTCCTCTACTTATCTTTCTTCTTCATCTTCTTCTTCCTCTACTTCTTCTTCTTCTTGTGTTTCTTCGTCATCATCTTCTTCTTCTTCTTACTCTTCTTCTTCTTCTTCTTCTTTGTTTCTTCTTCTTCTTGTTCTTCTTCTTCCTCTTCTTCTTCTTCTTGTTATTCTTCCACTTCTTCTCGTCCTCCTTCTCCTCCTTCTTCTTCTTCGTCTTGTTCTTCTT
>JAIUJO010000273.1:7500-12500 GCA_023846275.1 Vanilla planifolia
TCCTTCTATTTCTTCTTCTTCTTCTTCTTCCTCTTCCCCTTCTTCCTCTTCTTCTTATTATTCTTCTTCTTCTACCACTCACTGCTTCTTTTTTTTCTTCTTCTTTTCCTTCTTCCTTCCACTTCTTCTTGTTCTTCTTCTTCTTCTTCTTCTACTACTACTACTTCTTCTTCTTCATCATCTTCTTCTCTTCTTCCTCGTCTTCTTTTCTTTTTCTTCTTCTGGTTCTTGTTCATCTTTTTCTTCGTCTTCTTCTTCTGATTCTTTTTCTTCTTCATTTATTTCAACTTTTTCTTCTTCTTCTTCTTCTTCTTATTCTTCGTCTTCTGCTTCATCATCTTCTTCTCCTTCTTCATCATCTTCCTCTTCTTTCTTCTTCTTCTACTTCTTCTTCTTCTTCTTCTCTTCTTCTACTACTACTGCTTGTTTTTTCTTTTTTCTTCTTCTTGTGGTTTTTCTTCAACTTGCTCTTCTTCGTCTTCTTCTTCTTCATCTTCATTTACTTCTTTTTATTGTTCTTCTTCTTCTTCTTCTTCTTCTACTTTGTTTTCTTCTTCTTTTTCTTGTTTTACTTTTTCTTCGACTTCTTCTTCTTCTTCTTCTTCCTCTTCTTCTCTTCTTGTTCTTATTCTTCTTACTTCTTTTTCCTTCGCTTCTTCTTTTTTTTCATACTTTCCTTCTACTTATACTTCTACTTTTTCTTCCACTTCTTCTTCTTTCAGTTCTTCTTCTTCCTCCTCTATTTCTTCTTCTACTTGCACTTCTTCTTCTTCTTCTTCTTCTTCTGTCTTTTTCTTTTGGTTTTTCTTGTTTTCTACTTCTTCTCTTTCTTCTTCCTCTTCTTCTTCTTCTTCCACTTCTTCCTCTTCTTCCTCTTCTTCTCCTTTTCTTTCTTTCTTCTTCTTCTTCTTCTTCTTCTTCGTCTTCTTCTTCATCTTCTTCTACTCTTCTACTTCTTTTTCTCTTTCATCTTCTTATTGTTCTTCTCATTATTTTTTATATTCTCCATCTTCTTCTTCTTCTTCTTCTTCTTCTTCTCCACCTTCCTCTCCTTCTTCTTCTACTGCTTCTCCTTCTCCTTCTTCTTCGTCTTGTTCTTCTTCTACTTTTTCTTCTTCATCTCCCACTTCTTCATCATCTTCCCCTTCTTCTTCATCCAATTCTCCTTCCTCTTTTTTTTACTAGTCCTTCTTCTTCCTCTTCATCATCTCTTCTTCTAATACTTCATCTTCTTCTTCTTCTTGACCATGTTTTTCTTCTTCTACTACTACTTCTTCTTATTCATCCTCTTCTACTTCTTCTACTTTTTCCTCCTCATCCTCTTACTTCCTCTTCTTCTTCTTCTTCTTCTTGTCCTACTACTTCTTCTTCTTGTTCTTCTTATTCCTTTTCTTCTTCTTCTTCTTCTTCTTCCTCTTCTTCTTCTTCTTGGCTATTACTTCTTCTCCTTCTTCTTCCTCTCTTCTTATTCTTTTTCTTCCTCTTTTTCTTCTTCTTCTTCCTCTTCTTCTATTACTTCTCCTTCTTCCCTCCTTTTTCTTCTTCGTCGTCTTCTTCATCTTCTTCTACTCCTTGTTCTTCTTTCATCACAGGTGATCATCATCATCATCATCTTCTTCTTTTACTACTTCTTCTTGTACTTCTTCTTCCTTCAACTTCATCTTCTCCTTCTTTCTTCTTCTTCATCTCTGTCTTCTTCTACTTCTTCTTCTTCTTCTTCTTCTTCTTCTTCTTCCCATTCTTCGTCTTCTCCTTCTCCTTCTTCTTCTACCTCATCTTCTTCTTGTTTTTCTTCTTCGTCTTCTTCTACTTCTTATTTTACTTCCACTACTTCTTCTTCTTCTTCTTCACTGTCTACTTTTTCCTCTTCTTCTTCTTCTTCCTCCTTTTCTTTTCCTTCAACTTCTTTGTCTTCTTCTCTTACTTCTTCCTCTTCTTCTTATTTTACTTCTTCTTCTTCTTCTTCTACTTCATCTTCTTCTTCTCCTTCTTAAGGTTCTTCTTCTTCTTCTTCTTCTTCCTCCTCTTCTTCTTCCCCCTCTTAGTTCTCCTTCTTCTACTTCTAATTATTGTTCTTCTTCTTCTTCTTCATCTTTTTCTTCTACTGTTACTACTATTACTTTTTCTTCTTCTTCTTCTTCTTCTTCTTCTTCATCTTCTTCACCTTCTTCTTCTTCTTCTTCACATTTTCTTCTTCTCTTCCTCCACCTCTTCTTCTTCTTCTTTTTCTTCATCATCATCATCTTCATCATCATCTTCTTTGTCTTCTTCTTCAACTTCTTTTTTTTCTTCTTGTCTTTATTCTTCTTCTTCTTCATCATCTTCTTCTGCTTTTTCATCTTCCTCTTTTTTCACTTCTTCAACATCATCATCATCATCTTCTTCTTTCTCTTCTTCTTCTTCACCTTCTTCTTCTTCTACTTTATTTTCTCTTTCATCTTCGTATTGTTCTTCTCCTTATTTTTCATATTCTCCATCTTCTTCTTCTTCTCCACCTTCCTCTCCTTCTTCTTCTTCTCCTTCTCTTTCTTCTACTACTTCTCCTTCTCCTTTTTCTTCTTCTTGTTCTTCTTCTACTTTTTCTTCTTCATCTCCCACTTCTTAATCATCTTCTCCTTCTTCATCCAGTTCTCCTTCCTCTTTTTTTTCTACTAGTCCTTCTTCTTCCTCTTCATCATCTTCTTCTTCTACTACTTCTTCTTCTTCTTCTTCTTGACCTTGTTTTTCTTCTTCTACTACTACTTCTTCTTATTCATCCTCTTCTACCTCTTCTACTTTTTCCTCCTCATCCTCTCACTTCCTCTTCTTCTTCTTCTTCTTCTTCTTCTTCTTCTTCCTCTTCTTCTTGTTCTTGCTATTACTTCTTCTCCTTCTTCTTCCTCTTCTTCTTCTTTTCCTTCCTTTTTTTCTTCTTCTTCTTCCTCTTCTTCTACTTCTTCTTCTTCTTCCTCCTTTTTCTTCTTCTTTGTCTTCTGCATCTTCTTCTGCTCCTTCTTGTTCTTCTTCATCACAGTGATCATCATCATCATCATCTTCTTCTTTTACTACTTCTTCTTGTACTTCTTCTTCTTCAACTTCATCTTCTCCTTCTTCTTCATCTCTGTCTTCTTCTACATCTTCTTCTTCTTCTTCTTCTTCTTCTTCCCATTCCTCTTCTTTCCTTCTCCTTCTTCTTCTACCTCATCTTCTTCTTGTTTTTCTTCTTCGTCTTCTTCTACTTCTTATTTTACTTCCACAACTTCTTTAACTTCTTAATCTTCTTCTTCTTCTTCCACTTATTCTTCTTCTTCTTCTTCTTCACTGTCTACTTTTTCTTCTTCTTCTTCTTCTTCTTCCTCCTTTTCTTTTTCTTCAACTTCTTTGTCTTCTTCTCTTACTTCTTTCTCTTCTTCTTACTTCTTTTTCTTCTTCTTCTTCTTCTTCTACTTCATCTTCTTCTTCTCCTTCTTAAGGTTCTTCTTCTTCTTCTTCTTCTCTCTCCTCTTCTTCTTCCCCCTCTTAGTTCTCCTTCTTCTACTTCTAATTATTCTTCTTCTTCTTCTTCTTCATCTTTTTCTTCTACTGTTACTACTATTACTTTTTCTTCTTCTTCTTCTTCTTCTTCTTCTTCTTCTTCACCTTCTTCTTCTTCTTCTTCACATTTTCTTCTTCTCTTCCTCCTCTTCTTCTTCTTCTTCTTTTTCTTCATCATCATCATCTTCATCATCATCTTCTTTGTCTTCTTCTTCATTTCTTGTTTTTCTTCTTGTCTTTATTCTTCTTCTTCTTCATCATCTTCTTCTGCTTTTTCAACTTCCTCTTTTTTCACTTCTTTAACATCATCATCATCATCTTCTTCTTCCTCTTCTTCTTCTTCACCTTCTTCTTCTTCTCCTACTTCTTGTTTACCTCTTGTTCTTCTTCATCTTCTACTTCTTCTTCTTTTCTTCTTCTTCTTCTACTACTTCTTCTACTTACTCTTCTTCCTCCTCTTCTTCTTTTTCTTCCCCTTAGTTCTCGTTCTCCTTATTTTTTTCCTCTTCTCCCTCTTCTTCTTCCTCTTATTCTTCTTCTACTTCTTCTTCTTCTTCTCCTTTTTCTTCTTCCTCTTCTTCTTTTGTTTCTTTTTCTTCTTTTTCTTCTTCTTCTTCTTTTTCTTCATCTTTTCCTTCTTTTTCTTCTTTTCACCATCTTCTTCTTCTTCTTCTTCTTCTTCTTCTTCTACTTCGTTTCTTTTTCTTCTTCTTCTTCTTCTCGTTGTTCATCTTCTTCCCCCACTTCTACTTCTTCTTCTTTTTGTTTTTCATCTTCTTCTTCTTTTTCTTCTTATTCTTCCTCTTCTCCTTCTTCTTCTTCTTCTTCTTCTTCTTCTTCTTCCTCTACTACATCTTCTACTTCGTCTTTTTCTTCTTCTTCTTCTTATACTTCTACTTCTTCTTCTTCATTTTCTTCTTCATCATCATCTTCATCTTCTTGATCTTCTTCTACTACTTCTCCTTCTTCTTCTTCTTCTTCTTCTTCTTTTTCTATTCCTTCTTCTTCCTCCAACTCTTCATCTTCATTTTCATCTTCTCATATTTCTGCTTGTTCTACTGCTTTTTGTTCTTCTTCTTCTACTTCTTCTTTTTCTTCTTCTTCTTCAAAATCATCATCACTATCATTTTCTTCCTCTTCTTCTTCTTCATGTTCTTCTTATTCTTCTTCTTCTACTACTACTACTACTTTTTATTCTTCATTTCCATCTTCTTTTTCTTCTTCTTCCTCTCGTTCTTCTTCTCTTATTTCTTCTTCTTCTTTAACTTCTTCTTCTTCTTCATCTTCTTCTCTTTCTTCGTCTTCTTCTTCTTCGTCTTCTTCTTCTACTTGTTCTTTTCCATTATCACCATCTTCTTCTTTTTGTTGTTGTTTTTGTTCTTCTTCTTCTTCTTCTTCTCCTCTCCTTCTCGTTTTCCTCCTTCTTCCTCTTCTTCTACAACTCCTTCATCTTCTACTCCTTCTCTCGTTCTTCTTCTGCTTCTCCA
>JAIUJO010000273.1:17500-20000 GCA_023846275.1 Vanilla planifolia
CTTCTTCCTCTTCTTGTTCTTATTCTTCTTACTTCTTTTTCCTTTGCTTCTTCTTTTTTTTCATACTTTCCTTCTACTTATACTTCTACTTTTTCTTCCACTTCTTCTTATACTTCTTCTTCTTTCAGTTCTTCTTCCTCCTCTATTTCTTCTTCTACTTGCATTCTTTTTCTTCTTCTTCTTCTTCTTCTTTGTCTTCTTCTTTTGGTTTTTCTATTTTTCTACTTCTTCTCTTTCTTCTTCCTCTTCTTCTGCTTCTTCCACTTCTTCCTCTTCTTCCTCTTCTTCTCCTTTTCTTTCTTTCTTCTTCTTCTTCTTCTTCTTCTTCGTCTTCTTCTTCACCTTCTTCTACTTCTTTTACTTCTTTTTCTCTTGCATCTTCTTATTATTCTTCTCCTTATTTTTCATATTCTCCATCTTCTTCTTCTTCTTCTTCTTCTTCTTCTTCTCCATCTTCCTCTCCTTCTTCTTCTTCTCCTTCTCTTTCTTCTACTGCTTCTCCTTCTCCTTCTTCTTCGTCTTGTTCTTCTTCTACTTTTTCTTCTTCATCTCCCACTTCTTCATCATCTTCCCCTTCTTCTTCATCCAATTCTCCTTCCTCTATTTTTTACTAGTCCTTCTTCTTCCTCTTCATCATCTTCTTCTTCTAATACTTCTTCTTCTTCTTCTTCTTGACCTTGTTTTTCTTCTTCTACTACTACTTCTTCTTATTCATCCTCTTCTACTTCTTCTACTTTTTCCTCCTCATCCTCTTACTTCCTCTTCTTCTTCTTCTTCTTCTTCTTCTTGTCCTACTACTTCATCTTCTTGTTCTTCTTATTCTTTTTCTTCTTCTTCTTCTTCTTCTTCCTCTTCTTCTTCTTCTTGCTATTACTTCTTCTCCTTCTTCTTCCTCTTCTTCTTCTTCTTTTTCTTCCTCTTTTTCTTCTTCTTCTTCCTCTTCTTCTACTACTTCTCCATCTTCCTCCTTTTTCTTCTTCGTCGTCTTCTGCATCTTCTTCTGCTCCTTGTTCTTCTTCATCACAGTGATCATCATCATCATCATCTTCTTCTTTTACTACTTCTTCTTGTACTTCTTCTTCTTCAACTTCATCTTCTCCTTCTTCTTCTTCATCTCTGTCTTCTTCAACTTCTTCTTTTCTTCTTCTTCTTCTTCCGATTCTTCTTCTTCTCCTTCTCCTTCTTCTTTTACCTCATCTTCTTCTTGTTTTTCTTCTTCGTCTTCTTCTACTTCTTATTTTACTTCCACTACTTCTTCTTTTTCTTCTTCATTGTCTACTTTTTCCTGTTCTTCTTCTTCTTCCTCTTTTTCTTTTTCTTCAACTTCTTTGTCTTCTTCTCTTACTTCTTCCTCTTCTTCTTATTTTACTTCTTCTTCTTCTTCTTCTTCTTCTTCTTCTACTTCATCTTCTTCATCTCCTTCTTAAGGTTGTTCTTCTTCTTCTTCTTCTTACTCCTCTTCTTCTTCCCCCTCTTAGTTCTCCTTCTTCTACTTCTAATTATTCTTCTTCTTCTTCTTCTTCATCTTTTTCTTCTACTGTTACTACTATTACTTTTTCTTCTTCTTCTTCTTCTTCTTCTTCATATTTTCTTCTTCTCTTCCTCCTCCTCTTCTTCTTCTTCTTCTTTTTCTTCATCATCATCGTCTTCATCATCATCTTCTTTGTCTTCTTCTTCAACTTCTTGTTTTTCTTCTTGTCTTTATTCTTCTTCTTCTTCATCATCTTCTTCTGCTTTTTCATCTTCCTCTATTTTCACTTCTTCAACATCATCATCATCATCTTCTTCTTTCTGTTCTTCTTCTTCACCTTCTTCTTCTTCTACTTTATTTTCTCTTTCATCTTCTTATTGTTCTTCTCCTTATTTTTCATATTCTCCATCTTCTTCTTCTTCTTCTTCTTCTTCTCCACCTTCCTCTCCTTCTTCTTCTTCTCCTTCTCTTTCTTCTACTGCTTCTCCTTCTCCTTCTTCTTCTTCTTCTTCTTCTTCTTCTTCTTCTACTTTTTCTTCTTCATCTCCCACTTCTTAATCTTCTCCTTGTTCATCCAGTTCTCCTTCCTCTTATTTTTCTACTAGTCCTTCTTCTTCCTCTTCATCATCTTCTTCTTCTAATACTTCTTCTTCTTCTTCTTCTTGACCTTGTTTTTCTTCTTCTACTACTACTTCTTATTCATCCTCTTCTACTTCTACTTTTTCCTCCTCATCCTCTTACTTCCTATTCTTCTTCTTCTTCTTCTTCTCCTACTACTTCTTCTTCTTGTTCTTCTTATTCTTTTTCTTCTTCTTTTTCTTCTTCTTCTTCTTCCTCTTCTTCTTGTTCTTGCTATTACTTCTTCTCCTTCTTCTTCCTCTTCTTCTTCTTTTTCTTCCTCTTTTTCTTCTTCTTCTTCTTCCTCTTCTTCTACTTCTTCTTCTTCTTCCTCCTTTTTCTTCTTCTTTGTCTTCTGCATCTTCTTCTGCTCCTTCTTGTTCTTCTGCATCATAGTGATCATCATCATCA
>JAIUJO010000273.1:32500-35000 GCA_023846275.1 Vanilla planifolia
TTGTCTTCTTCTTCTTCTTCTTCTCCTCCTCCTTCTCCTCCTTCGTCTTCGTCGTCTCCTTCTTCTTCTTCTTCATCGTCTTCTTCAACTTCTACTACTTCTTTTTATTCTCTTACAACTTCTTCTTCTTCTTCCTCTTCTTCTTACTTTTTCTCTTCTTTGTCTTCTTCTTCCTCCTTTTAATATTCTTCTTCTTCTAATGCTTCTTTCTTTTCTTCATCATCATCATCTTCTACTTCATCTTCCATTCTTCTTCTTCTACGTGTCCATCTTCTTCTTCTTCTTCTTCTTTTCCTTCTACTTCTACTTCTACTTCTTCTGCTTCTTCTTCTTCTTTTGCTTCTTCCTCTTCTTCTCCTTCTTCCTCTTCTGCTTCTTCTTCCTCTTCTTTTTGCTCTTCTTCTTCTTTTGCTTTTTCCTCTTCATCATCATCATCTTCTTCTTCTTCATCTTCTTGCACTTCTTCTTCTTCTTCCTCCACTTCCTCTTCTTCTTAATCTTCTTCTTCTTCTTCTTCTTCTTATTTCTCTTCTTCTTCTTCTTCTTTTTCTTCTTCTTCTTCTTCCTGTTTCTCTTCGTTGTCTTCTTCAACTTCTTCTTCTTCTTCTTCTTCAACTCCTTTCTTGTTCTTTTTCTCCTTTTGCTTCTTCTTCTTCTTCTTCTTCCTCTTCTTCTTCTACTACTACTTCTTTTGCTACTTCTTCTTCTTCCTATTTTTCTTCCTCGTCATCTTCTTCTTCCTATTTTTCTTCCTCGTCGTCTTCTTCTTCTTCTTCTTCTTCTTCCATTTCTTCATCGTCTTCTTCTTCCTCCTTTTGTTCTTCTTCTCCATCTTCTTCTTCTTTTCTTCTTCTTCTTTTACTTCCTCATCATCATCTTCTTCTTCTTCCTCTTCTTCTGCTTCATGTTTTTTCCTCTTCTTCTTCTTCTACTTCTTCTTTTTCTTCTACATCTCCTTCCTCTTCTTCTTCTTCTTCTTCTTCTTGTACTCCTTTTCTACTTCTTTTATTTTACCTCCTCCTCTTCCTCCTCTTCCTCCTCTTTCTTCTTCTTCTTCTTCTTATTCTTCTTTGTCTTCGTCTTATTCTTCTTCTTCTTCTTCTTCTTCTTCTTTGCTTCTTCTTCATCTTCTTCTTCTTCTTCTTCTTCTTGTTCTTCTTTTTCTTCCTGTTCTTCTTCTTCTTCGTCTCCTCCTCTTCTTGTTCTTCTTCTTCTTCATCTTCTTCTATTTGCTTCTATTTTTCTTCTTATTTTTCTTCTTCTTGTTCTTCTTCCTGCTCTTCAACTTTTTCTTAGTGTTCTTTCTTCTTCCTTTTCTTTCACTTCTTCTTTTTCTTCTTCTTCTCATTCTTCTTCTTCTTATTCTTCTTCTTCTCCTCCTCCTCCTTCTCCATTTTCTTCATCTTTTTTCGTCTTTTCCTTCTTCTTTTCCTTCTTCTTTTTCCTCTTCTTTTTCTTCCTCTTCTACTTCTTCTTCTTCTTCTTCTACTTCTTCTTCGTCGTCCTCCTCCTCCTCCTCCTCTTCTCCTTTTTCTACTTGTTCTTCTTGTTCTTCTTCTTCTTCATCTTCTTCCTTTTCTCGTTCATCTTCTTCTTCATCTTCTCCTAATGCTCCTTCTACTTCTCCTTCTTCTTAATCTTTCACTTCTCCAAATTCTTCTTCTCCTTCTTCTTCTTCTTCTTCTTCTCTTTCCTCTTCTTCTTCTTCTTGTTCTTCTTCTTCTTCTTCTTTCTCTTCTTCTTCTACTTCTTCTCCTTCTTCTTCTTCTACTTCTTCCTCTTCTTCTTCTTCGTCTCCTTCTTCTTTTTCTTCTTCTTCTTCTTCCTCTTCTCGTTTTTCTTGTTCCTCTTCTACTTCTTCTTCTTCTCAATCTTCTTCTTCTTCTTCTGATTCTTCTTTTTCTTCCTATTCTTCTTCTTCTTATTATTATTCTTATTCTTCCTATTTCTCTTCTTCATCTTTATCTTCTTCATTTCTTTCTTCTTCTTATTCTTCTTCTTCCTTTTCTTCTTCTTCCTTTTCTTCTTTTTTCTTCTTCTTCTTCTTCTTCTTCTTCTTCTTCTTCTTCTCCCCCTCCTCTGCCTCATTATTATTATTATTATTATTATTATTATTATTATTATTATTGTTATTATTATTATTGTTATTATTATTATTCTCCCTCTTCTTGTTCTTCCTCCTCTTCCTCTTGTTCTTCCCCCTTTTTTTCTTCCTCTTCTTGTTCTTCTTCTTCTACTTCTTCTTCCTTATTTTCCTTTTTCTTCTTGTTTGTTTCTTCTTCTTCTTCGTCTTCTTCTTCTTCTTCTTTTTCCCTTCTTCCTCTTCTTCTTCTTATTATTATTATTATTATTCTTCTTCTTCTTCTTTTTCTTCTCCTTCTCCTTCTTCTTCTTGTTCTACTTCTTCTTTTTCTTCTTGCTCTTCATCTTCTTCTTCTTCTTCTTCTTCATCTTCTTCTTATTCTTTTTTCGTTTTCTTGTTCTTCTTCCTCTTCCACTT
>JAIUJO010000273.1:40000-42500 GCA_023846275.1 Vanilla planifolia
CAAAGCAGAAAATAATGAAGAAGAAGAAGAAAAAGATGAGGAAGAAGAAGAATAAGAAGAAGGGGAGAGGAAGAAGGAGAAGAAGAAGAAGAAGAAGAAAAAGAAGAAGAAGAAGAAGAAGAAGGAGAAGAATAAGAAGAAGATGAAGAACAAGAAGAAGAAGAAGAGCAAAAAGAAGAAGAAGGTGAAGCCAAAGATTTAGTAGTAGAAGATGAAAAAGAAGAGGAAGGAGCAAAAGAAGAAGAAGAAGATGAATAAGAAGAAGAAGAAGAAAAAGAGGAACAAGAAGGGGAAGAAGAAGAGGATGTAGAAGAAGAAGAAGTAGAAAAAGTAATAGGGTAGAAAAAAAGAAGAGCAAGAAGAAGAGGAAGAAGAAGAGGAAGAAGAGAGGAAGAAGAAGAGGAAGAAGAAGAAGAAGGAGAAGAATTAGAAGAAGACAAAGAAGATGAAGAACGAGTAGAAGAAGAAGAAGAGGAGTAGGAGAGGAAGTAGAAGAGGAGGAGTAAGAAGAAGAAGACATAGAAGGAGAAAATGTAGAAGAAGAGGAAGAAGAAGAAGAAAAAGACGAGGAGACGAAATAGAAAAAGTAGTAGAAGAAGAAGAGGAAGAAGAAGTAGAGGAAAAAGAAGAACAAGACAAAGATGAAAAAGAAGAAGAAAAAGAGAAAGGTGATGGATAAGAATTAGTAGATGAAGAAGAAGAATACGAAGAAGAAAAAGACGAAGAAGAAGAAGATTTGGAAGAAGAAGAAGAAGAAGAAGAGGAAGAAGAAGAAGAAGAAAAACAAGAAGAATAGGTTGAAGAAGGAGAAGAAGAATAGTAGAGTAGAAAAGGTAGAAGAAGATAAAAAAGTAGTAGTAGTATAAGAAGAAGAAGAAGAGGAAGATGAAAACAAAGCAGCAACAAAAGAAGAAGAAGAGGAAGAAGAAGAAGAATAAGAAGATGAATAAGTGAAGGAAAAATATGAAAGAGAAGAAGATGTTGATGAAGAAGAAGAGGAAGAAGAAAAGGAAGAAGAGGAACAAGAAAAGGTGGTAGAAGAAGTAGTAGTAAATGAAGAAGAAGAAGAATACAAAAATGTGGTAGAAGAAGAAGAAGCAGAAGAAAAAAACAAAAGGCGATTAAGAAGTGGAAGAGGAAATACAAAAAGATGTAGAAGAAGAAGAAGAAGAAGAAGACAAAGAAGAGGAAGAAGAAGTCGAAGAAGTAGTAGTAGGAGAAGAAAATGAATAAGAAGAAGAAGAAGAAGAAGAAGAAGAAGAAAAAGAAGAATAGGAAGTTGAAAAGGAAGAAGAAGATGAAGAAGAGGAAGGAAAAGAAGAAGAAAAAGAAAAAGAAGGAGAAGAAGAGGAAGAATACGAGGAAGAAGAAGAGGAAGACGAAGAGAAAGAAGAAAAGGAAGAAGAAAAAGAAGAAGAGTAAGAAGAAGAAGAAGAAGAAGGAGAAGAAGAAGAAAAAGAAAAAAACAGGAAGAAGATGAGCAGCCGCAAGAAGAAGAAAACAAAGAAAAAGAAGAAGTGGAAGAAGTAGAAGATGTAGATGAAGACGAATTAGAAGAAGAAGAAGGTGAAGAAGAAAAAGAAAAAGAAGAGGAAAACGAAGAAGAGGAAGAAGAAGAAAAAGGAGAAGAATAAGAAGAAGAAGAAGAGGAAGAAGAAGAAGTAGAAGTAGAAGAAAAAGAAGAAGACGAAGATGAAGTAGAAGAAGAAGAAGAAGATGGTGAAGTGGAAGAAGTAGAAGAAGAAGAAGAAGAGGAAGAAAAAGAAAGCAAAGAAGAAGAAGAGGAAGAAGAAAAAGAAGAAGAAGAAGGAAAAAAGAAGAAGAAGAACATGGAGAAGAAGAAGAAGACCAAGAAGAATATGAAGTAGAAGAAGTGGAAGAAGAAGAAGAAGAAGAAGAGGAAGAGGAAGTTGAAGAAGAAGTAGAATTAAAAGTAGAAGAAGAAGAAGAAGAAGAAGAAGAAGAGGAAGAAGAAGAGGAGGAAGAAGAAGAAGTAGAAATAAAAGAAGAAGAAGAAGAATAGGTAGATGAAGTGGAAGAAGAGGAGGCAGAACAAGAAGAAGAAGAAGAAGAAGAGGAAGAAGATGTGAAAAGAGGGGAAGAAGAGAAAGAGGAAGAGGAAGAAGAAGAGAAAGATGAAGAGAAGAAGAAGAAGAAGAAGAAGCAGATGAAGGAGAAGAAGAGGATGAGGATGAAGAAGTAGAAAAAGAATAAGAAGAAGAGGAGTAGGTAGAAGAAGAAGAAGAGGATGAAGAAGAAGAAGTAGCAAAATAAGGAGAAGATTAAGAAGAAGTTGAACAAGAAGTAGAAGAACAATTAGAAGAAGGTAAAGAAGTAGAACAACAAGAAGAAGAAGAAAAGGACCAAGAAGAAGAAGAAGAAGAAGAAGAAGAGAAGAAGGAGGAGGAGGAAGAAGAAGAAGAAGAAGAAGAAGGAGAAGAAGAAGAGGGAGAAGAAGAATAAGAATAAGAATAAGAATAAGAAGAAGAAGAAGACGACG
>JAIUJO010000273.1:47500-55000 GCA_023846275.1 Vanilla planifolia
GATGAACAAGAAGAAGAAAAAGAAGAGAAAAAGAAGAAGACTAGGAAGAAGAGGAAGAAGTTGAACAAGGAGAAAAAAAGCAGAAAAAGAAGAAGAAGAAGAAGAAGAAGAAGAAGAAGAAGTTGAACAAGGAGAAGAAAAAGATGAAAAAGAAGAAGAGGAAGAAGAAGAAGAAGTGGAAGAAGAAGAAGAAGAAGAAGATGATGATGGAGAAGAAGGAGATGGAGAAGAAGAAATAGAAGAAGAAGAAGAACATGAAGAAGAGGATGAGGAAGAACAAAATGAAGAAGAAGAAGAGGAAGAAGAAGAAGAAGAAGAAGAAGAGGAAGAAGAAGAAGGGAAAGAAGATGATGGAGAAGAACAGGAAGAAGAAGAACAACAAGAAGATGTATAGGAAGAAGAAGAGGAAAAAGAAGAAGGAGCAGAATAAGAAGAAGAAGGAAAAGAAGAAGAAGAAGAAGAAGAAGAAGAAGAAGAGGAAGACGATTAGGAAGAAGAAGAGGAATAAGATGAGGAAGAGAAAGAGGAGGAGGAGGAGGAAGAAGAAGAAGAAGAAGAAGAAGCAAAGGAATAAGAAGGAGAAAAAAAGAAGAGTAGGTGGAGAAAAAGATGATGGAGAGGAGGAAGAAGAAGAAGAAGTGGAGATGGAAAAGATGAAGTAGACGAAGATGAAAAAGGAGGAGAAGAAACAGAAGAATAAGATGAAGAAGCTGAAGAAGAATAAGAATTGGAAGATGAAGATGAAGAAGAAGAGAAAGAAGAAGAAGAAGTAGAAGAAGAGGAAGAAGAAGAAGAAGAAGAGAAGAAGAAGAAGAAGAAACAGAAGAAGAAGAAAAAGAGGAAGAAGATTAGGAAGAGAAGAGGAAGAAGAAGAAGAAGAGGTAGAAGAAGAGGAAGAAGAGGTAGAGGAAGATGAAGAAGAAGTGGAAGATGAAAAAGAAGAAGAAGAAGAAGAAGAAGAATAAGACGAAGAAGAAGAAAAAGAAGAAGAGAAAGAAGAAGCAGCAGAAGAAGAAGAAGAAGAAGTGGAAGTAGTAGAAGAAGAAGAAGAAGAAGAAGAAGAAGAAGAAGAAGAAGAATAAGAAGAAGAAGCAGAAGAAGAAGAAGAAGAAAAAGAACAAGAAGAAAAAGAGGAGCAAAAAGAAGAAGAGGAGGAAGAAGATGAAGAAGTTAAAGAAGGAAAAGATGTAGAAGAAGAAGATGAGCAAGGAGTAGAAAAAGAAGAAGAACTAGAAGAAGAAGAAGAAGAGAAAGAAGAAGAAGAACAAGAACAAGAGTAGGAAGAAGAAGTAGAAAAAGAGGAGGAAGAAGAAGAGGAAAAAGTGAGAGAAGAAGAAGAAAAAAAAAGAAGAAGATTGAGAAGAAGAAGAAGAAGAAGAAGAAGATTTAGAAGAAGAAGAAGAAGAAGAAGAAGAAGAGAAGAAGAAGAAGAAGAAGAAGAAGAAGAACAAAAAGAAGAAGAAGGAAAAGAAGAGGAAGAAAATGAAGAAGAAGAAGAAGAAGAAGATATGGAAGAAGAAGAAGAAGAAGAAGAAAAAGAAGAAGTGGAAGAAGTAGAAGAAGAAGAAAAAGAACAAGACGAAGAAAAAAAAGAAAAAGAAGAAGGGGAGGAAGAAGAAGAAGAAGTTGAAGAAGGAGAAGAAGAAGAAGAAGATGAAGAAGAAGAAGAAGGAGAAGGAGAAGAAGAAATATAAGAAAAAGAAGAAGAAGAAGAGGATGACGAAGAACAAAAAGAAGAAGAGAAGAAGAAGAAGAGAAGAAGAAGAAGAAAAGAAGAGGAAGAAGAAGAAAAAGTAAAAGAAGTAGAAGAAGAAGAAGTAGTAGTAGAAGAAGAAGAAGATGGAGAAGAATGGGAAGAACAAGAACAAGAACAAGAACAAGAACAAGAAGACATAGAGGAAGAAGGGGAGGAAGCAGAATAAGAAGAAGAAGAAGAAGAAGAAGAAAAAGAGGAAGATGATGAAGAAGAAGAAGAAGATTATGATGATGATGATGACAATGAAGAGGAAGAAGAAGAAGAAGAGGAGGAAGGTGATGAAGAAGAAGAAGTAGAAGAAGAAGAAGAATAAGATGGAGAAGGAGAAGAAGAAGAAGAAGAAGAATAAAAAGAAGGAGAAGAAGAAGAAGAAGAAGAATAAAAAGAAGGAGAAGATGATGGAGAAGAAGAACAAGAAGAAGAAGATTAAGACGAAGAACAGCAAGAAGAAGATGATGAAGAAGCAAAAGAAGATGATGATGAAGAAGAAGAATTAGAAGTAGAGGAATTAGAAGAAGAAGAAGAAGAAGAAGATGAAGTAGAGGAAGACGAAGCAGAAGAAGAACAAGAATTACGTGAAGAAGAAGAAGAAGTGGAAGAAGAATATAAAGATAAAGAGGGAGAAGAAGTGGAAGAAGGAAAGTTGAAGTAGTAATAGAAGAAGAAGAAAAAGAAGACGAAGAAAAAGAAGAAAAAGAAGAAGAAGAAGATGTGGTAGAAGAAGAGGAAGAAGAAGAGAAAGAGGAAGTGGAAGAAGAAGAGTAAGAAAAAGAAGATGAAGTAGTAGTTGCAGTAGAAGAAGAAGAAGGAGGTGAGGAAGGAGAAGAAAACAAACTAAAAAAAGAGGAGTAGGAAAAAGAAGAAGGGAAAGAAGAAAAAGACGTAGTGAAAGAAGCAAAAGATAAGGAAGAAGAAGAAGAAGTAAAACAAGAAGGAGAAGAAGAGCAGAAAGAAGAAGAACAAGAAGAAGAATAAAAGGAAGAACAAGGTCGAGATGCAGTAACGGAAGTAAAAGAAGAAGACGAAGGAGGAGGAGGAGAAAAAGAAGAAGAAGAAAAATAACAAGAGGTAGTCGAAGAAGAAGAAGAAGAAGAAGAAGAAGGAGAAGAAGAAGGAGAAGAAAAAGAGAGAGAGAAAGAAGAAGAAGAAGAAGAAAATGAGGAAGAACAAGAAGTAAACAAAGAAGAAGAAGAAGAAGAATAAGACGAAGAAGAAGAGCAGCAAAAACAACAACATGAAGAAGAATGAGAGGAAGAAGAAGAAGAAGAAGAAGAAGAAGAAGAAGAAGAAGATGGAGAAGAAGAAGAAGATAAATAAGTAGAAGAGGAAGAAGAAGAAGAAGAAGAAGAAGAAGATGAAGAAGAGGAAGAAGAAGAAGTAGAAGAAGAAGAAGAAGAAGAAGAGGAAGAAGAAGATGAAGAAGAGGAAGACGATGAAGGCAAAGGAGAAGAAAAAGAAAAACACTAAGAAGAAGAAGAAGAAGGTGAGGAGGAAGAAGAAGAAGTTGAGAAAGAAGATGAAGAAGAAGAAGAAGAAGAACGAGAACAAGAAGAGGAAGAATAAAAACAACAACAACATGACAAAAAAGGAGAGGAAGAAGAAGTAGAAGAATAAGAAGATGGAGAAGACGAAAGAGACAAAGAAGAACTAGAAGAAGAAGGAGTTGAAGAAGTAGAAAAAGTAGAAGAAGACAGGGAAGAAAAAGAAGACGAAGAAGAAGAAGATAATGATGATGAAGAAGGAGACAAAGAAGAAGAAGAAGAAGAGGGAAAGAAAAAATAAGAACAAGAAGAGGAAGTGGATGAAGAAGAAGAAGAAGAAGTAGTAGTAGAATTTGTTGTATAAGAAGAAGAAGGAAAGATGAAGCAGCAGCAGTAGTAGTAGTTCTAGTAGAAGAAGAAAAAGAAATAGTGGAAGACAAAAAAGAAGAAGAAAAAGAAGGAGCAGAAGATGTAAAAGAAGAAGAAGAAGAAGTAGAAGGAGAAGGAGAAGAAGAAGATGAAGATGATGATGATGATGATGATGATGATGATGAAAGAGAAGAAGAAGATGAAGAAGAAGAACTTGAAGAAGAAGAGCAAGAAGTAGAAGAAGTAGAAGCAAAAGAAGAAGAAGAAGAAGTAGAGAAAGAAGAAGAAGGTGATGATGATGATCATGAAGAAGAAGATGAAGAAGAAGAAGAAGAAGAAGACAAACAAGAAATGGATGAAGAACACAAGGAAGAAGTGGAAGAAGAAGTAGAAGAAGAAAAACAAGAAGTAGAAGAATAAGAAGAAGAAGAAGAAGAAGAAGAACAAAACTAACAAGAAGAAAAATAAAAAAAAGAATTAGAAGAAGCAGAAGAAGTAGAAGAAGTAGAAGAAAAAGAAGAAGAAGACGAGCTATTATTAATTGTAGTAATAGTAGAAGAAGAAGAAAAACAAGAAGATGAAGGTGAAGAAGAAGAAAGAGAAGAAGAAGAAGGACAAGAAGAATAGGTAGAGGAAGAAGAAGAAGAAGACGAAGAAGAAAAAGAAGAAGAAGAAGAAGTAGAAGTAGCAGTAAGTGAAGAAGAAGAAATAGAAGAAGAAAAAGAAGGAGAAGCAGCAAGAGTATTAGTAGATGGAAAAGAGGAAGAAGAAGATTAAGAAGAAGAAGAAGAAGAAGAAAAAGAACTTGAAGAAGAACAAGAAGAAGAAGAAGAAAAAGCAATAAGAAAAAAAGAGGAAGAAGAATAAGAATAAGACAAAGAAGATCAAGAAGAAGAGAAGAAGAAGAAGAACAAGAAGAAGAAGGGTTAGAAGAAGAAGAAGAAGAAGAAGAAGAATATAAGGAAGAAGAACAAGAAGAAGAAGAAGAAGATGATGATGAAGAAGAAGAAGATGATGAAGAAGAAGAAGAAGAAGACAAAGTAGACGAAGAACAAGATGTAGATTTTGAACAAAAAGAAGAAGAAGAAGAAGAAGAAGAAGAAGAAGAATAAGAAGAAGAAGAATAAGAAGAATAAGAAGAAGAACAAGAAGTGGAACAAGAAGAGCAAAAAAAAGACGAATCAAAAGAAGAAGAAGAAGAAGAAGAAGAAGAATAAGAGGACGAAAAAAAAGAATAAGATGAAATAGAAGAAGAAGAAGAAGAAGAAGAATAATAAGAAGCCAAAGAAGTAGTTGAAGAAAAAGAAGCAGAAGAAAAAAAAAGTAGAAGAGGAAGAAGAAGAAGAAGAAGAAGAAGAAGAGAAGAAGAAAAAGATGAAGAAGAAGAGGATGAAAATGAAGAAGAAGAAAGAGAAGATCAAGAACATGAAGAAAAGATGAGGAGGAGGAAGAAGAAGAAGTAGAAGTAGGGAAGACGAAGAAGAAGTTGAAGTGCAAGAAGAAGAAAGAAAAGGAGAGGAAGAGGAAGACAAGGAAGAAAATCAGAAGAAGTAGAAGTAAAAGAAGAAGAAGAAGAAGAAGTTAAAGAAGAAGAAGAAGATGACGAAGGGGAAGAAGAAGTAAAAGAAGAAGAAGAAGAAGAAGAAGAAGAAGAAAATGCAAAGAAAAAGAAGACAAAGGAGAAAAAGAAGAAGAAGTAGTAGTAGTAGAAGAAGAAGAAGAAGAAGAAGTACAAGAAAGAGGAGGAGATGATGAAGAAAAGGAAGAAGAAGGAGAAGAAGAAGAATAGGAAGAAGAAGAGACAAAAGAAGAAGATGAAGAAGAAGAAGAAGAAGAGCAAGAAGAAGAGGAAGAGGGAGAAGAGGAAGAAGAAGACAAAGAAGAAGAAGAAGAAGAAGAAGAAGAAGATGATGATGATGAAGAAAAAGTTGAAGAAGAAGAAGAAGAAGAAGTAGAACAAGAGGATGAAGATGGAAAAGTAGGAGAAGAAGAAGAAGAAGAAGAAGAAGAAGAAGACGAAGAAGAATGAGTATAATAAGTAGGAGGAGAAGAAGAAGAAGAAGAAGAAGAAGGAGAAGAAGAATAGGTAGAAAAAGAGGCCTAAGCAGAAGAAGAAGAAGAGGAAGAAGTGGATTGAAAAGAAAAATAAGTAGAAAATGAAAATGGTAATGATGATAAAGAAGATGAAGAAGAAGGCCAAGAGGAAGAAGACAAAGAATAAGAAGAAGAAGAAGAAAAGGTAGAAGAAGGACAAGAGGAAAAGAGGAAGAATTAGTGGAAGAAGATGAAAAAGACAAAGAAGAAGAAGGAGGAGAGAAAAAGAAGAAGAGGAAGAAAAAGAACAAGAAGAAGATGTTGTTGATTAAGAAGAAGCTGAAGAAGAAGGAGGAGGAAAATAAGTAGAGGAAGAGGAAGAAGAAGAAGAACACAAAAAAGAAGAACAACAAGAAGAAGAGGAAAAGGAAGAAGAAAAACAAGAAGACAATGATGGTGACAACGATGATGATGATGATGATGATGATGAAGATGAAAAAGAAGAAGAAAAAGAGTAAGAAGTGTACAAAGAAGAAGAAGAATAATTTAAAGAAGAAAAAGAGGAGGACGAAGAAGAAGAAGAAGTAGAAGAAGAAAAAGATCATGAAGAAGATGACTAAAAAGAAGAAGAAGAAGAAGAAGAAGAAGAAAAGAGGAAGAGGAAGAAGAGGAACAAGAAGAAGAATATGAAGAAGAAGAAGAAGAGGAAGAGAAAGAAGAAGAAGTAGAAGAACTCAAGGAAGAAGAAGAATAAGATAAAGATGAATTTGAAGAAGAGGAAGAAGTAGACGAATAAGAAGAAGATGGAGAAGAAGAAGAAGAAGACAAAGAAGAAGTGGAAGAAGAAGAGGAAGAGGATTAGAGAATGGAAGAAGAAGAAGAAGACGATGATGATGATGACGTTGAAGAGGAGGAAGAAGAAGAAGAAGAAGAGGAAGAAGAAGAAGAAGAAGAGGATGAAGAAGAAGGTGAAGAAGAAGAACTAGAAGAAGAAGACGAAGAGGAAGAGGAAGAAGAAGAAGAATAACAACAATAAGAAGAATAAGAATTAGAAGAAGAAGATGATGAAGAAGAAGAAGTTAAAGGAGTAGAAGAAAAAAAGTAGTAGTTGTAGTAGTACAAGAAGAAAAAGAAGAAGAAGAAGCGAAGAAGAAGTAGAAGAACAAGTAGAAGAAGCCGAAGAAAAAGAAGGTGAATAATAATATTATGATGATGAAGAAGGAAAGAACAAATACAAACACAACATGAAGAAGAAGGAGAGGAGGAGTAAGAAGAAGAAGAAGAAGAGGAAGGTGAAGAAAAAAAATCGAAGAAGAAAAAAAAGAAGAAGAAGAGGAAGAAGAAGAGGTAGAAATGGAGAAAGACAAAGAAAAGAAGAAGAAGAAGAAGAAGAAGTAGAAGCAGATGAAAAAGAAGAAGAAGAAAAAGAAGAGGCAGAAGAAGAAGAAGAGGAAGAGGAAGAAGAAGAAGAAGGAGAAGAAGAAGAAGAAGAAGAAGAAGAAGAAGAAGAGGCTGAGAAGGAGGAAGTAGAAGAAGAAGAAGAAGAAGAAGGAGAAGAAGAAGGAGGAGGAGGAGAAGAAGAAGAAGAAGGTGAAGGAGAAGACTAAGAAGAATAAAAAGAGGAAGAAGAAGAAGAAGAAGAGGAGGAAGAAGAAGAAGAAGAAGAAGAAGAATATGAAGACGAAGATTAAGAGGAAGAAATGGAAGAAGAAGAAGAAGAAGAAGAAGAAGAAGAAGAAGAACATGAAGAGGATGAAAAAGAAGTAGCAATAGTAGAAGAAGAAGAAGAAGAAGTAGGAGGAGAAGAAGTAGAAGAAGAAAAAGAGCTAGAAGAATACGGGGAACTTAGAAGAGCAAGAA
>JAIUJO010000273.1:65000-67500 GCA_023846275.1 Vanilla planifolia
AAGAAGAGGACGATAAAGAAGAAGAGGAAGATGAAGAAGAAATGGAAGAGCATGAAAAACAAGAAGAAGAAGAAAAAGAAGACAAAGAATTATAATAATAAGAAGAAGAAGAAGTAATGGAAGAAGAAGGAGAAGAAGAAGAAGAAGAAGAAGTAGAAGAAGAAAAAGAGGAAGTAAAGAAAGAAGAAGTAAAGAAAGAAGAAGGGAAGGAAAAGGAGAAGAAGAAGAAGAAGCAGAAGAAGTAGAAGAAGAAGAACTAGAAGATGTAGGAGAGGAGGAGGAGCAAGAAGAAGAAGTAGTAGTACAAGAAGAAGAAGAAGATGAAAAAGATGATGAAGAAGAGAAGAAGACAAGTAAGAAGAATTAACAGATGTGGAAGAAGAAGAAGAAGAAGAAAAGGAACAAGAAGATGAAAAAGAGGAAGAAGAAGATGAAGACCAAGAAGAGGAAGAAGAAGAAGAAGAAGAAGAAGAGGAAGAAGAAGAAGTAGTAGAAGAAGAAGAAGAGGAAGAAGAAGTCGAAGAAGAAGTCGAAGAAGAAGACGAAGAAGAAGACGAAGAAGAAGAAGAAGTTGGTGAAGAAGACAAAGAAGAAGAACACACAGAAGAAGAAGTGGAAGTAGAAGAGAAAGAAGAAGATGAAGAAGAAGAAGAAGAAGAAGTCAAAGGAGAAGAAATTGAAGAAAAAGATGAAGAAGAAGACGATGAAAAAGGAGAAGAAGAAGGAGAAGAAGAAGAACAAGAAGATCAAAAAGGAGAAGAAGGAGAAGAAGAAGAAGAACAAGAAGTAGGAGAAGAAGTAGGAGAAGGAGAAGAAGGATAAGAAGAAGAAGGTCAAGAAGAAGATGAAGAAGAAGTCAAAGAAGAAGACGAGGAGAAAGGTAAAGATGAAGAAGAAGAAGAAGAAGAAGAAGAAGTATTAGTAGAAGAAGAAGAAGAAGAAGAAGAAGAAGAAGAAGAAGAAGAAGAAGACTAAGAAGGAGAAGAAGAAGCAGAAGAAGAAGAAGAAGAAGAAGAAGAAGAAGAAAAGTAGAGAAAGAGAGGAAGAACAACAAGAAGATGAAGAAGAAGAAGAAGAAGAAGAAGAAGGAAAAGAAGAAGACGAAGAAGAAGAAGTAGAAGAAGAAGAAGAAGAAAAGTAGAGAAAGAGAAGATGAAGAATAAGAAGAAGAAGAAGAAGAAGAAGAAGGAAAAGAAGAAGAAGAAGAAGAAGAAGAAGTTGAACAAGAAGAAGAAGAAAAAGAAGAAGATGAAGAAGAAGAAGAAGAAGAAGAAGAAGGAGAAGAAGAAGAAAAAGGAGTAGAAGAAGAAGAAGAGGGAGAAGAAGAA
Source organism: Vanilla planifolia (assembly GCA_023846275.1). Classification (NCBI taxonomy): domain Eukaryota; kingdom Viridiplantae; phylum Streptophyta; class Magnoliopsida; order Asparagales; family Orchidaceae; genus Vanilla; species Vanilla planifolia. Next base: position 66,329 of record JAIUJO010000273.1, read on the forward strand.
GAAGAAGAAAAACTAGGAGAAGGAGAAGAAGAAGAAAAAGAAGACATAGAGGAGAATCAGAAGAAGAAGAAAAAGAAGAAAAGAAGGAGAAGCAGAAGAAGAAGAAGAAGAAGAAGAAGAAGATGATGATGATGATGAATGAGAGGAAGAAGAAGAAGAAGAAGAACGAAGAGAAGGAGAAGAAGAAGAAGAAGAAGAAGAAGGGGAAGAAGAAGAAGAAGAAGAAGGAGAAGAAGAAGAAGAAGAAGAAGAAGAAGAAGAAAAAGCTGGTGAAGAAGAAGAAGAAGAAGAAGGAGAAGAAGAAGATGAAGAAGAAGAACAAGAAGAAGAAGAAGATGAAGAAGAAGCAGACGAAGAAGATGATGAAGAAGAAGAAGAAGCAAAAGTAGAAGAAGAAAAAGAAGAAGACGAAGAAGAAGAAGAAGAAGAAAAAGAAGAAGAAGAAGTCGAAGGAGGAGAAGAAGGAAAAGAAGAAGAAGAAGATTATGATTATGATTATGAGCGAGAGGAGGTGTAGGAAGAAGAAGAAGAAGAAGGAGAAGAAGAAGAATCAAGGAAGAAGAAGAAGAAGAAGAAGAAGAAGAGCAACAAGAAGAAGTAGTAGTAGTAGTAGAAGTAGAAGAAGAAGAAGAAAGAGAAGAAGTAGAAGAAGTAGAAGAGGAAGAAAAAAAATAGCAATAGTAATAGTAAAAGAAGAAGTAATAGAAGAAGGAGAAGAAGAAAAATTTTAGCTAAAGAAGCACAAGTTGAAGAAGAAGTAAAGGAAGGAGAAGAAGAAGAAGAAGAAGAAGAAGAAGAAGAAGGTATAGAAGATTAAGAACATGAAGAACAAGGAGAGGAAGAAAAAGAAAAAGAAGAAGTGGAAGAAGAGAAAAAATAAGAGGAAGTAGAAGAAGAAGATGATGATGATGATGACGAAGAAGAAGAGGAAGAAGAAGAAGTGGAAGAGCATGAAAAAAAAACAAGAAGAAGAAGAAGAAGAAGAAGAAGACAAAGAATAATAATAATAATAAGAAGAAGAAGTAAAGGAAAAAGGAGAAGAAGAAGAAGAAGAAGAAGACGAAGAAGAAGAAGAAGAAGAAGAAGACGAAGAAGAAGAAGAAGAAGAAGAAAAAGAGGAAGTACAGAAAGAAAAAGTAAAGAAAGAAGAAGGGAAGGAAAAGGAGATGAAG
>JAIUJO010000273.1:82500-85000 GCA_023846275.1 Vanilla planifolia
GGAATAAGAGGAGGATGAAGAAGAAGAGGAAGAAGAAGTAGAAGTGGAAGAAGAAGAAGAAGGAGGAGGGGAAGAAGGAGGAGAAGAAGAAGAAGAAGAAGAGGAAGAAGAAGTAGAAGAAGAAGAAGAAGTAGAAGCAGGAGAAGAAGAAGATGAAAAAAAAGAAGAGGAAGAAAAAGAAGAGAATAAGAAGAAGAGGTAGAAGAAGAAGGAGAGGAAGAAGAAGAAGATGGAGAAGTTGAAAAAGAAGAAGAAGAGGAGGAAGAAGAAGAAGAAGTGGAATAAGAAGAAGATGATGATAATGAAGAATAAGAAGAAGAAAATGAAGAATTTGAAGAAAAAGAAGAAGAAGAGATAGTTGTAGTAGCGAAAGAAGGAAAAGAAGAAGAAGAAGAAGATGAAGAACAAGAAATACAACAAGAAGAAGGCGAAGAAGAAGAAGAAGAAGACGAAGAAGACAAAGAGGAAGTAGAAGAAGAAGAAAAAGAAGAAAACCAGAAGAGGAAGATGAAGAAGTAGTGCGAGAAGAAGAGTAAGAAGAAGAAAAAGAAATAGAAGAAGAAGAAGTAGAAGAAGAAGAAGATGATGATGATAATGATGAAGAAGAAAAAGAAGAAGATGATGATGAAGAGGAGGAGGAAGAGGAAGAAGAAAAAAGGAAGAAGTGGAGGAAGAAGAAGAAGAAGAAGGGGAAGAAGAAGGAGAAGAAGAAGAAGTAGAAGAAGAAGAAGAAGAAGAAGAAGATGAAGAGGAAGAAGAAGAAGAAGAAGAAGAAGAAGAAGAAGATTAGGAAGAAGATGAATAATAAGAAGAAGAGGAAGAAGAAGGAGAAGAATAAGGAGAAGCATAAGAAGAATAAGAAGAAGAAATAGAAGTAGAAGAAAAAGAGGAAGGAGTAGAAGAAGTAGAAGAAGAAAAAGAAGTAGAAAAAGAAGAAGTGGAAGAAGAAGAAGAAAAGAAGAAGCGGAGGAGGAAGAAGAAGAAGAAGAAGAAGAGTAAGAAGAAGAAAGAGAAGAAGATGAAAAAGAAGAACAAGTCAAAGAAGAAGAAGAAACAAAAAAAGAGGAAGAACGAGAAGAAGTAGTAGACTAAGAAGCAGAAGAATAAGAAAAAGTAGAAGTAGATGAAGACGAAGTAGAAGACAAAGAAGAAGAAGTGGAAGAAGTAGTTGTATTAGAGGTAGATGAAAAAGAAGTTGAAGAAGAAGAAGAAGAGGAAGTAGAACAAGAAGATGATGGAGAAGAAACTGAAAAAGAAGAAGAAGAAGGTGAAGAAGAAGAAGAGGAGGAAGAGGAAGAAGAAGAAGAGTAAAAAGAAGCAAAAGAAGAAGAAGAAGAAGAACAAGAAGAAATAGAAGAAGAAGAAGAAGAAGAACAAGAACAAGAAGAAATAGAAGAAGATGAAGAAGAAGTAGAAGAAATAGAAAAAGAAGAAGAGGATGAAGAAGAAGAATAGAAAGGAGGAGAAGAAGGAGAAGAAGAAGAAGTGGAAAAGGTAAAAGAAGAAGATCAGGAATAAGAAGTTGTTGTAGTAGTAGTAAAAGAAGAAGAAGAAGAAGAATAAGAAGAAGAAGAAGAAGAAGAAGTAGCAAAAGTGGAAGAAGAAGAAGAAGAGAAAGAAGAAGAAGAAGGAGAAGGAGAAGAAGAAGAAGAAGATGATGATGATGATGAAGATGAAAAAGAGATAGAAGAAGAAGGAGAATAAGGAGAAGAAGAAGAAGAAGAAAAATATGAAGAAGACAAAGAAGAAAAAGAAGAAGAGGAAGAAGTAGAAGAAGAAGAAGAAGAAGAAGACGAAGAAGAGGAATAAGGAGAAGAAGAAGAAGAACAAGGAGAAGAATAGACAAAAGAAGAAGAAGAGGAAGAAGAAGAAATGAAGAAAAACGATAAGAAGAAGAAATTGAAGTCGAAGAAGATGAAGTTGAAGAAGAACTAGAAGAAGAAGTAGTAGAAGATGAAGAAGAAAGGGAAGAAGTAGAAGAAGAAGAAGAAGGAGAGGAAGAAGAAGAAGAAGAAGAAATAAAAGAAGAAGAAGAAGAAATAGAAGAAGAAGAAGAAGAGGAAGAGAAAGAGGAAGTAGTAATAGTAGTAGTAGTAGAAGAAGAAGAAGAAGAAGAAGAAAAAGAAAAGGAAGAAGAACAACAAGAAAAAGAAGAGGAAGAAGAAGAAGAGGAAGAAAGGGAAGAAGAAGAATGAGAAGGAGAAGAAGAAGAAGAAGAAGAAGAAGAAGAAGAGGAAGAAGGAGAAGAAGTAGAAGTAGAAGAAGAAGATGAAGACGAAGACAAAGAAGAAGACGAATAAAAAGGGGAAGTAGAAGAAGCTGAGGATTAAGAAGAAGAAGAAGAAGAAGAAGAACAAGAAGAACAAGAAGAAGATGACGAAGAAGAAGAAGAAGAAAAAGAAGAAGTGGAAGAGAACGAAGGAGGTGGAGGAGAAGTAGAAGAAGAAGAAGAAGAAGTAAAAGAAGAAAAAGACGACGAGGAAGATTAAAAAGAATAAGA
>JAIUJO010000273.1:87500-97500 GCA_023846275.1 Vanilla planifolia
AAAACTTAGAGGAAGAGTAAGAAAAAGAGGAAGAAGTAGAAGTAGAAGAAGACGAAGAAGAAGAAGAAGAAGAAGAAGTAACAGAAGAAGAAGAAGAAGAATTAGAACTATTTGAAGGAGGGGGGAGAGAAGAAGAAGATGATGAAGAAGAAGAAGCAGAAAAAGAAGAAGTAAATGAAAAAAGAAGTAAAAAAGGACGAAGAAGTGGAAACAGAAGGAGAAGAAGAAGAAGAAGAAGAAAAATAAGAAGTAGTAGAAGAAGAAGAAGAAGAAAAAGGAGAAGAAGAAGACAAAGAAAAGAAGAAATAGTAGTAGAAGAAGAAGATGAAGAAGAGGACGAGGTGGAAGAAGAAGAAGATAAGGAAGTAGAGGAAGAAGAAAAGAAGGAGATGAAGAAGAGGAAGAAAAAGAAGAATAACATGAACAAGAAAAGTAAGGAGAAGAAGAAGAAAAAGATGGGGAAGAAGAAGAAGAAGAAGACGAAGAAGTAGAATAAGAAAATGAAGAAGAAGAAGAAGAAGAAGAAGTAGTTTTCTTAGAAGAAGAAAAAAAGAAGACGACAAAGAAGGAGAACAAGAAAAAGAAGAAGTAGAGGATGAAGAAGAAGAAGAAAAAGTCAGAGAAGTAGTTGTAGTTGTGGCAGAAGTAGAAGAACATGATAAAGAAGAAGAATAAGAAAAAGAAGAAGAGAAAGAAAAAGCAAAAGAAGAAGAGGAGAAAGAAGTGCAATTAGAAGAACAAGGAGAAGGTGAAGAAGACGAAGAAGAAGAGGAAGAACAACAAGAAGAAGAAATTGATGAGGAGGAAGAAGAAGAAGAAGAAGAAGAAAAAGAAGATGATGAAGAAGAAGTAGTAGTAGTAGAAGAAGAAGAAGAGAACGAGGTGGTAGGAAGACAAGAAGAAGAAGAAGAATAAGAAAAAGAATAAGTGTGAGAAGAAGAAGAAGAAGTAAAAGTAGTAGAGGAAGAGGAAGAATACAAAGGAGTGGAGGAGAAAGAAGAAAAACAAGTAGATGAAGAAGAATAAGAAGTAGATGATGATGATGATGAAGAAGACGTAGAGTAGGAAGAAGATGAAGAAGGAGAAGTAGAAGAAGAACTGGTAGAAGTAGAAGGAGAAGAAGAAGAAGAAAGGTAAGTAGAAGAAGAATAAGAAGAAGAGGAAGAAGAAGATGCAAAATAGCAAGAGGAAGAGGAAGAAGAAGAAAAAAAGAAAAAAAAAAGAAGAAGATGAATAAGATGGAGAAGAAGAAGTAGTAGATGAAGGAGAAGAAGATGAAGATGAAGAAGACCAACAAAAAGAAGAAGTAGAAGAAAAAGAAGTAGAAAGAATTTAAGAAAAAGAAGAAATGAAATAGTAGCAGCTAAAGAAGATGGAAAAGAAGGAGAAGGGGAAGAAGAAGAAGAAGAGGGAGACGAAGAAGAAGAAGTAGAACAAGACGTAGTAGAAGAAGAAGAAGACGAAGACGAAGAAGAAGAAGAAGTAAAAAAAGAAGATAAAGAAGAAGAAGAAGAAGAACACAAAAAAGGATTGGAGGAAGATGATGAAGAAGAAGGAGATTAAGAAGAAGAAGAAGAAGACGATGAAAAAGAGGAAGAAGAAGAAGATGTAGAAGACGTAGAAGAAGGAGAAGAAGAAGAAGAAGAGGAAGAAGAAGAAGAGGAAGAATAACAGGAAGAAGAAGAAGAAGAGGATGGAGAACAGGAAGAAGAGTAAGGAGAAGAAGAACAAGAAGTAGAAGAAGATGATGTTGAAGAAGAAGAAGAAGTAGAAGAAGAAGAAGAAGAAAAAAAAAAGAAGTACAAGTAGAAGAAGAAGAAGAGGATTAATAGGAAGAAGAAGAAGAAGAAGAGGAAGGAGAAGTTGAAGAAAAGTTAGAGGAAGAGTAAGAAGAAGAGGAAGAAGAAGTAGAAGTAGAAGAAGAGGAAGAAGAAGAAGAAGAAGAAGAAGAAGCAACAGAAGAAGAAGAAGAAGAAGAATTAGAATGATTTGAAGGAGGGGGAAGAGAAGAAGAAGATGATGAAGAAGAAGCAGAAAAAGAAGAAGTAAATGAAAAAATAAGCAAAAAAGGACGAAGAAGTGGAAATAGAAGGGGAAGAAGAAGAAGAAGAAGAAGAAAAATAAGAAGTAGAAGAAGAAGAAGAAGAAGAAGAAGAAAAAGGAGAAGAAGAAGACAAAGAAAAGAAGTAGTAGTAGAAGAAGAAGATGAAGAAGAGGACGAGGTGGAAGAAGAAGAAGATGAGGAAGTAGAGAAAGAAGAAAAGAAGAAGATGAAGAAGAGGAAGAAAAAGAAGAATAACATGAACAAGAAAAGTAAGGAGGAGAAGAAGAAAAAGATGGAGAAGAAGAAAAAGAAGAAGACGAAGAAGAAGAAGAAGAAGAAAATGAAGAAGAAGAAGAGGAAGAAGAAGAAGAATAAGAAGTAGTTGTCTGAGAAGAAGAAAAAAGAGAAGACGACGAAGAAGGAGAACAAGAAAAAGAAGAAGTAGAGGATGAAGAAGAAGAAGAAAAAGTCAAAAAAGTAGTTGTTGTTGTAGTAGAAGTAGAAGAAGAAGATAAAGAAGAAGAAGAAGAAAAAGAGGAAGAGAAAGAAGAAGCAAAAGGAGAAGAGGAGAAAGAAGTGCAAGTAGAAGAATAAGGAGAAGGTGAAGAAGACGAAGAAAAAGAAGAAAAAACACAAGACGAAGATGAAAAAGACGAAGAAGAGGAGGAAGAAGAACAAGAAGAGGAACAAGAAGAAGTATAGGATGAAGAACGAGAAGAAGGAGAAGGAGAAGAAGAGGAAGCAGAAGAAGAAGTAGAAGAAGAAGAGGAAGAAGAAGAAGGTGAAGGAGGAGAAGAAAATGAAGAAGAAGATGATGATGATGATGAAGAAGAAGATGAAGAAGAAGAAGAAGTACGTGGAGGAGGAGAAGAAGAAGAAGAAGAAGAAGTTGAAGAAGCAAAACAAAATAAAGAGGAGGAAGAAGAAGAAGAAGAAGAAGAAGAATAAGAAGAGGATTAAGAGGAAGAAGAAGAAGTAGAGGACGAAGAAGTTGAAGAAAAATTAGAGGAAGAATATGAAGAAGAAGAGGAAGAAGAAGTAGATGTAGAAGATGAGAAAGAAGATAAAGAAGAAGAAGAAGAAGAAGAAGTAATAGTAGTAGTAGTAGAAGAAGAAGAATTTGAAGGAGGAGGAGAAGAAGAAGAAGACGACGAAGAAGAAGAAGAAGTAGATGAAAAAGAAAAAACAAAAAAGGAAGAACAAGAGGAAGTAGAAGGGAAAGACGAGAAAGAAGAAAAAGAAGAACAAAAATAAGAAGTAGAAGAAGAAGAAGAAGAAGAAAAAGAAGAAGAAGAAGAAGAAGAAGATAGAGAAAAAGTAGTTGAAGAAGCAGAAGATAAAGAAGAGGAGGTGGAAGAAGAAGAAGAAGATCAGGAAGTATACAAAGAAGTAGAAGAAGAAGAAGAAGAAGAAGGACATGAATAAGAGAAGTAATAAGAAGAAGAAGAAAATGATGAAAAAGAAGATGAACAAGAAGAAGGAGAAGAAGCAGATGAAGAAACAGAAGAAAAGGAAGAAGAAAAGGAAGAGGAAGAGGAAGAGGAAGAAGAAGAAGAAGAAAAGAAGAAGAAGAGGATGAAGAAAAAGAGGAGGAAGAAGAAGAAGAAGAAGAAGTAACAGAAGAAGAAGAAGAAGAAGAAGAAGTAGAGGGAGTTGGAGAAGAAAAAGAAGAAGAAGAAGAAGAAGAACAAGAAGAAGAAACGAAAGAAGAAGAAGAAACGAAAGAAGAAGACAAAGAAGAAGTTGAAAAAGAATAAGCAAAAGAAGAAGAAAAAGAAAAAGAAGAAGCGGACTGAAAAGAATAAGAAGAGAAAAAACAAGAAGGAGAAGGACAGGAAGAAGATGACAAAGAAGAAGAAGAGGCAGAAGAACAAGAAGAAGAAGTAGAAGATGGAGAAGAAGAAGAAAAACAAGAGGAAGAGGAATAAGAAGAAGAAGAAGAAGAAGGAGAAGGAGAAGGAAGAGAAGAAGAAGAAGAAGGAGAAGAAGAAGGAGAAGAAGAAGAAGAAGAAGAAGAAAAAGAAGAAGAGGAGGAAGAAAAAGAAGAGAAGAAGAAGAAGAGGTAGAAGAAGGAGAAGAAGAAGAAGTAGAAGGAGAAGATTAAAAAAAGAAGAAGAGGAGTAAGAAGAAGAAGAAGAGGAAGAAGAAGAAGATGATGATGATGAAGAAGAAGAAGATGTAGAAGAAGTTGAAGAAAAAGTAGAAGAAGAAATAGTTGTAGTTGTAAAAAAAAGAAAAAGAAGGCTAACTAGAATATGAAGAAAACAATGTAGAAGAAGATGAAGAAGAGAAAGAAGAAAAAAAATAAGAATAAGAATAAGAAGAAGAAGAATAGAAAGAAGAAGAAGAAGAAAAGAAGAAGATTACAATAAAGAGGGAGAGGAGGAGAATGAAGAAAAAGAAGTAGATGTTGATGATCATGAAGAAGAAGATGTAGACAAGGAAGAAGAAGAAGAAGGAGAAGTTGAAGAAGAAGTAATAGAAGTATAAGAAGAAGAAGAAGAAGAAGAAAGATAAGAAGAAGAAGATTAAGAAGAAGAGGTAGAAGAAGATGCAAAAGAACAAGAAGAAGATGAAGACGAAGAAAAAAAAGAAAAGGAAAAAAAGAAGAAGAATAAGAAGGAGAAGAAGTAGAAGAAGATTATGATGATGAAGAGGAAGAAGAAGAAGAAAAGAAGAAGAAGAAAAAGTAGTAGCTATAGAAGAAGGAAAAGAAGAAGGGGAAGGAGAAGAAGAAGAAGAAGGAGAGGAAGAGGAAGAAGTAGAACAAGATGAAAAAGAAGAAGAACAAAAAAAAAGGAGAGGAGGAAGAAGGATAAGAAAAAGAATAAAAAGAAGATGATGATGAAGAAGAAGAAAACGATGAAAAAGAGGAAGAAGAAGAAGAAGAAGAAGTAGAAGAAAACGATGAAAAAGAGGAAGAAGAAGAAGAAGAAGAAGTAGAAGAAGTAGAAAAGGAAGAAGAAGAAGAAGAAGACGAAGAGGAAGAAGAAGAAGAGGAAGAAGAGGAGGAAGAAGATGAAGAAGAAGAGGGAGAACGTAAAGAAGACGAAGGAGAGGAAGAGGAAGAAGTAGAAGAAGATGAAGACGAATAAGAAGAAGAAGAAGAAGGAGAAAATGAAGTAGTTGTAGAAGAAGGAGAAGAAGAAGAAGAAGAAGAAGAAGAAGAAGAGGAAGAAGAAGAAGGGGAAGAAGTGGAAGAAAATTAAGAAGAAGAAGAAGAGGAAGAAGAAGAAGAAGAGGAAGAGGAAGAAGAACAGGAAGAAGAAGTAGTTGAAGGAGAAGAAAATGAAGACAAAGAAGAATTAGAAGAGGAAGAAGATGAAGAAGATGGTGAAGAAGAAGAAGAAGAAGAAGATCAAAAAGAACAAGATAAAGAAGTCGAAAAAGAAGAAAAAAATTAAGAGGAAAAAGAAGAAGAAGAAGAAGGAGACGAAGAAGAAGAAGAAGAAGAAGAAGAGAATATGAAGAAGGGGAAGAAGTAGAGGTAAAAGGTGAGGAAGAGGAAGAAGAAGAAGAAGAAGAATAAGAACAAGAAGAAGAAGAGGAAGTTTTAGTTATTGTTGTAGAAGAAGAAGAAAAAGAAGAATAAGATGAAGAAAAAGAACAAGAAGAAGAAGATGAAGAAGAAGAAGAAGAGAAGGCAAAGAAGAAGAAGAACAAGAAGAAGATGAAAAAGAAAAAGAAGAAGAAGATGAAGAAGAAGTTGAAGAAGAAGAAGAAGAAGAAGAAGAAGTAGAAGGAGCAGGATGAGGAGAGGAAGAAACAAATGAAGAAGAAGAAGAAGTTGAAGAAGGAGAAAAAAAAAGAGGAACAAGAAGAAGAAGTGGAAGTAGAAGGGGAAGGAGAAGAAGAAGAAGAAGAAGAAGAGGAAAAAGAAGAAGAAGAGGAAGAAGAAGAAGAAGGAGAAGGAGAAGAAAATGAAGAAGAAGAAGAAGAAAATGATGATGATGGAGAAGAAGAAGAAGTAGAAGAAGGCAAAGGAGAAGAAGAAGAAATAGAAAAAGAAGTGGAAGAAGGAGAGAAATAAAGAGGATGAATAAGAAGTAGTAGAAGAAGAAGAAGAGGAGGAAGGAGAAGTTAAAGAAAAATTAGAGGAAGAATAAGAAGAAGAGGAAGAAGTAGATGTAGAAGATGAGGAAGAAGAACAAGAAGAAGAAGAAGTAGTAATACATTTGAAGTAGGAGAAGAAGAAGAAGATGAAGAAGAAGAAGAAGAAGTAGATGAGAAAGAAGAAGCAAAAATGGAAGAAGAAGAGGAAGTAGAAGGGGAAAAAGAAAAAGAAGAAGAAAAATAAGAAATAGAAGAAGAAGAAGAAGAAGAAGAAGAAGAAGAATTATAAGAAAAAGTAGTAGCTGAAGAAGTAGAAGATGAAGAAGTGGAGGAGGTGGAAGAAGAAGAAGAGGAAGAAGAAGAAGAAGAACAAGAAAAGGAAGAAGAAGAAGAAGAAGAAGGCGACAACAAAGATGAAGAAGAAAATGAAGAAAAAGGGGAGGAAAAATAATAATAAGTATTCATCTTAGACAAAGAAGAAGAAGAAGAAGAAGGAGAACAAAAAGAAGAAGTAGATGACGAAGAAGAAGAAGAAGAAGCTGAAAAAGTATTAGCAGTAGTAGTAGCAGAAGAAGAAGAAGAAGAAGAAGAAGAAGAGGAAGAAAAGGTGGAAGAAGAAGAGGAAATAGAAGGGCAAGTAGAAGAACTAGGAGAAGGACAATAAGAAGAAGAAAAAGTAGACGACGAAGAAGAAGAAGAAGTTGAAGGGGAGGAAGAAGAAGAAGAAGAGGAAGAAGTAGAAGTAGTGGAAGTAGAAGGCGAAAAAGGAGAAAAAGAAGAAGGAGGCGAAGAAGAAGAAGAAGAAGAAGAAGAAGAATGAGAAGAAGAAGATGAAGAAGAAGAAGAAGAAGGAGAAGAAGAAGAAGATGAAGAAGAAGAACTAGAAGAAGAGGAAAGAGAAGAAGAAGAAGAATAATAATAAGGAGAAGAAGAAGAAGAAGAAGAAGCAGAAGAAGATGGATACGAAGAAGAAGAAGAAGAATTAGAAGAAGTAGAAGAAGAAGAAGAGGAAGAAGAGGAAGAAGAAACAGTCTTTGTAGTAGTAGCTTAAATGGAAGAAGAAGAAGAAGAAGAAGGAGAAGAAGAAGAACAAGAAGGAGAAGAAGAAGAAGATGAAAAAGAAGAAGAAGAAGAGGAGGAAGAAGAAGAAGTAAAAGAAGTAGAAGAAGAAGAAGGGGAAGAAAAAGAAGAAGTAGAGATAGAATAAGATAGATAAGAAGAAGAGGAAGAAGAAGAAGAAGAAGAAGAAGAAGAAGTAGAAGAAGGAGAAGAAGAAGAATAAGTGAAAGAAGAAGGAGAAGAAGAGGAAGAAGAAGAAAGAGAAGAAGAAGAAGAAGAAGAAGGACAAGAAGAAGAACAACAAGAAGAAGTAGTAGTAGTAGAACAAGAAGAAGAAGACGAACAAGAACAACAAGGAGGAGAAGAAGAGGAAGAAGAAGTGGCAAAAGAAGAAGAAGAAGAAAAAGAAAAGGAAGAAAAAGAAAAAGATGAAGAAGATGAAGAAGAAGAAGATGATGATGATGATGACTATGTTGAAGTGGAAGACGAAGAAGAGGAAGTGGAAGAAGAAGAAGAAGAAAAAAAGAAAAAGTAGACAAAGAAAAAGAAAGAGAAGAAGAAGAATAAGAAGAAGGAGAAGGAGAAGAAGAAGAGGGTGATGAAGATGAAGAATAAGAAGAAGAAGTAGTAGAACAAGAAGAAGAAGAAGACGAACAAGAACAACAAGGAGAAGAACAAGAGGAAAAAGAAGAGGCAAAAGAGAAGAAGAAGAAGAAGAGGCAGAAAAAGAAAAAGATGAAGAAGAAGAAGAGGAATAAGAAGAAGAAGATGATGATGTTGACGATGTTGAAGAGGAAGACGAAGAAGATGAAGTGAGAAGAAGAAGAAGAAAAAGTAGACAAAGAACAAGAAGAAGAGGAAGAGGAGGAGGAAGAGGAAGAGGAAAAGGAAGAAGAAGAAGAGTAAGTAGAAGAAGAAGAAGAAGAATAAGGAGATGAAGAAGAAGTAGAAGAAGAAGCAGAAAAAGAAGAAGAAGAAGAAGAAGAATAAGAACAAGAAAAGGGAGAATAATAATAATAATAATAATAGTAAAGAGAAGGAGAAAAAGAAGAAAAGGTTGATGAAGAAGTACAAGAATACGGTGAAGAAGAAGAAGAAGAAAAAGAAGAAGATGAAGAAGAAGAAGAAGAAGAAGAAAGAAGAAGAGGAAGAAGAAGAAGAAGATCAAGAAGAAGAAAAAGAAGAAAGAAGAAGATTAAGGAAAAGAAGAAGTAAAAGAGGAACAAGAAGAAGAAGAAGAGGCAGAAGAAGAAGACGAGGATGAGAAAGAAGAAGAAGAAGAAGCGGTTGAAGAAGAAGAAGTAAAAGACGTAGAAGAAGAAGGGGAAGAAGAAGAAAAAGAAGTAGAGAAAGAGGAAGAAGGATAAGAAGAAGTGGAAGAAGAAGAAGAAGAAGAAGAAGAAGAAGTAGTTGTAGTAAAAGAAGAAGAAGAGGGAGAAGAAGAGGAACAAGATGAAGAAGAAGAAGAAGAAAAAGGCGAAGGAGTAGGAGAACAAGACGAAGTAGAAGAAGAAGAGGAAGATGAAGAAGAAGAAGAAGTTAGAGAAGAAGATGAAGAAGAAGAAGAAGAAGGCAAAGATAAGGAAGAAGAAAACGAAGTAGTAGAACAGGAAGAAGAAGAAGAAGACAAAAAAGAACAACAAAAAAGGGAAGAAGAGGAAGAAGAAGAGGAAGAAGAAGAAGTAGAAGAAGCAAGAAGAAGAAGAAGAAGAAGAAGAAGAAGAAGATGTTGATCATGATGAAGTGGAAGACGAAGAAGATGAAGTGGAAGAAGAAGCAGAAGAAGAAGAAGAAAAAGTAGACGAAGAAGAAGAAGAAGAAGATGAAGAAGAGAAGGAGGAAGATGCAAAGGAAAATGAAGAAGAAGAAAAAGAAGAAGAAGAGTAAGGAGGAGCGAAAGAAGTAGAAGAAGAAAAAGAAGATGATGAAGAAGAAGAAGTAGACGAAGAAGGAGGAGGAGAAGAAGAAGAATAAGAAGAAGAAGAAGAATGAGAAGAAGAAAAAGTAGAAGTAGAAGTAGGATAAGAAGAAGAAAAGTTTGAAGAAGAAAAAGTAGAAGAATAGGAAGAAGAAGAAGAAGAAAAAGAAGTAGAAGTAGAAGAATAAGAAGAAGAAGAAGAAGAGGATGGAGAAGAAGAAGAAGAGGAAGAGGAAGACGAAGAAGAAGAATAAGAAGAAGAAGAAGTAGTAGTAAAAGAAGAAGAAAGAGACAAAAAAGAAGAAGAGGTAGAAGGAGAAGAAAAGGAAGAGGAAGCAGAAGAAGAAAAAGAAGAAGAAGAACAAGAAGACTAAGAAAAATAAAAAGAAGTAGAAGACGAAGAAGAAGACAAAGAAGAAGAAGAAGAAGAAGAAGAAGAAGAAGAAGAAGAAGACGAAGAAGGAAAAGTAAAAGACAAAGTTGAAGTATAAGAATAAGAAGTAGAAGAAGAAGAAAAAGAAGAAGAAGAAAAAGAACAAGAGAAATAAGTAGAGGAAAAAGAAGAAGAAGCAGAATAAGAAGATGAAGAAGAAGAAGATGGAGAAGAAGAAGAGCAACAAAACAAGTTGAAGAAGAAGAGGAAGAAGAAGAAGAAGAAGAAGAAGAAGAAGTGGAAGAAGAAGAAGAAAAGGAAGAAGAAGAAGAAGAAGAAGAAGAAGAAAAACAAGAAGAACATGAAGAAGAAGAAGAAGTAGAAGAAGAGAAGGAGGAGGTGGAGGAAGAAGAGGAAGTGGAAGAAGAAGAAGATGATGAAAAGGAAGATGAAATAGAAGAAGAAGAGGAGGAGGAAGATGAAGAAGAGGCAGAAGAAGAAGAAGAAGAAGAAGTTGATGATGAAGGAGGAGGAGGAGAAGAAGAAGAAGAAG
>JAIUJO010000273.1:102500-105000 GCA_023846275.1 Vanilla planifolia
AGAAAAAGAAGAGGAGGAAGAAGTAGAAATATTAAAACAAGAAGAAGAAGACAAAGAAGAGGAAGAACATGAAGAAGATGGAGAGGAGGAGAAGGAAGAAGAAGAAGAAGAAGAAGAAGAGAAGAAGAAGAAGAAGAAGAAGAAGACAAGGAATAAGAAGATGAAGCAGAAGTAGTCGAAGAAGAAAAAGGATAACATGAAGAAGATGATGGAGAGTAAGAAGTCGAAGAAGGGGAGGACAAAGAAGAAGAAAAAGAAGAATATGAAGAAGAAGAAGAAGAGGAGGAAGAAGAAGAAGAAGAGGAAGAAGAAGAAGAAGAGGAAGAAGAAAAAGATGAAGAAGAAGAAGACGAAGAAGAAGATATAGAAGAAGTTGAAGAAAAAGTCGAAGAAAATATAGTTGTAGTACTAAAAAAGAAAAAGACGACAAAGCAGATGATGATGAAGAAGAAGTAGAAGAAGAAGAAGAAGAAGAAAAAGAAAAAGAAGGAAAAGAAGAAGAAAAATAAGAATAATAATAATAATAAGAAGAATAAAAAGAAGAAGAAGAAGAAAAGAAGAAGAATACAATGATGAAGGAGAGGAGGAGACAGAAGAAAAAGAAGTAGAAGAAGAAGAACAAGAAGTAGATGATGATGACGAAGAAGAAGACGTAGACAAGGAAGAAGAAGAAGAAGAAGAAGGTGAAGAAGAAGTAGCAGAAGCAGAAGAAGAAGAAGAAAGATAAGAAGAAGAGGAAGGAGTAGATGCAAAAGAACAAGCAGAAGAGGAAGAAGAAGAATAAAAGAAAAAGAAAAGAAGAAGATGAATAAGAAAAAGGAGAAGAAGAAAAAGAAGAAGAAGAAGATGATGATGATGATGATGAAGAGGAAGAAGGAGAACAAAAAGAAGAAGAAGATGAAAAAAGAGTAGAAAAAGTCTAAGAGAAAGAAGAAGAAGAAATAATAGTAACTATAGAAGAAGGAAAAGAAGAAGGGGAAGGAGAAGAAGAAGAAGAAGGAGAGGAAGTGGAAGAAGTAGAACAAGAAAAAGAAGAAAGAAGAAGAAGAATAAGAAGAAGAAAAAGAAGATGTAAAGAAAGAAGAAGAAGATGAAAAAAGAGTAGAAAAAGTTTAAGAGAAAGAAGAAGAAGAAATAATAGTAACTATAGAAGAAGGAAAAGAAGAAGGGGAAGGAGAAGAAGAAGAAGAAGGAGAGGAAGTGGAAGAAGTAGAACAAGAAAAATAAGAAGTAGAAGAAGAAGAATAAGAAGAAGAAAAAGAAGATGTAAAGAAAGAAGAAGAAGAAGAACAAAAAAACAAGAGGAGGAAGAAGAAGAAGAAGAAGATGATGATGATGAAGAAGAAGAAGAAGAAGACGATGAAAAAGAGGAAGAAGAAGAAGAAGCAGAAGAAGTAGAAAAAGAAAAAGAAGAAGAAGAAGACGAAGAGGAAGAAGAAGAAAAGGAAGAAGAGGAGGAAGAAGATGAAGAAGAAGATGAAGGAGAGGAAGAGGAAGAAGAAGTAGAAGAAGATGATGAAGAAGAAGAAGAAGAAGGACAAAAAGATGTAGAAGAAGAAGAAGAGGAAGAAGAACAATAAGAAGAAGAAGAAGAGTTAGAGGAAGTGGAAAAAGAAGAAGAAGAAGAAGATGATGAAGGAGAAGAAGAAGAAGAAGAAGAAGAAGAAGAGGAAGAAGAAGAAAGGGAAGAAGTGGAAGAAGATGAAGAAGAAGAAAAAGAAGAAGATGAAAAAGAAGAAGAACAGGAAGAAGAAGGAGTTGAAAGAGAAGAAAATGAAGACAAAGAAGAACAAGAAGAGGAAGAAGATGAAGTAGATGAAGAAGAAGAAGAAGAAGAAGAAGAAAGTGGAGGAGGAGAAGAAGAAGATGAAAGAAGTGGAAGAAGGAGAACAAAATTAAGTGGAATAAGAAGAAGAAGAAAAAGAAGAAGAAGAGGAAGAAGAAGAAGAAGAAGAAGAAGAAGAAGAAGAAGTTGTCGCAGAGAATATGAAGAAGGGGAAGAAGAAGTAGAAGTAAAAGGTGTGGAAGAAGAAGAATAAGAAGAACAAGAGCAATAAGAAAAAGAAGTTGTAGTTATTATTGTAGAAGAAGAAGCGAAAGAAGAATAAGAAGAAGAAAAAGAAGAAGAAGAAGAAGAAGACGAAGTAGAAGAGGAAGAAGAAGAAGAAGACAAAGAAGAAGAAGAAGAAGAAGAAGGAGATGAACAAGAAGAAGAAGAAGAAGAAGATGAAGAAGAAGAAGAGGAAGAAGAAGAAGAAGCAGAAGAAGGAGCAGGAGGAGGAGAGGAAGAAATAAAAGAAGAAGAAGAAGTGGAAGAAGGTAACAAAATAAAGAGGAACAAGAAGAAGAAGAAGTAGAAGTAGAAGTAGAAGAGGATTAAGAGGAGGAAGAAGAAGAAGAAGTAAGAGAAGTTGAAGAAAAGTTAGAGAAAGAGTAAGAAGAAGAGGAAGAAAAAGTAGAAGTAGAAGATGAGGAAGAAGAAGAAGAAGAAGTAGTAGTA
>JAIUJO010000273.1:110000-115000 GCA_023846275.1 Vanilla planifolia
GTAGTAGTAGAAGAAGAAGAAGAAGATGTAGTAGTTGAAGAAGAAGAAGAAGAAGAAGAGAAAGAAGAAGAGGAAGATGAAGAGGAAGAAGAGGTGCAAATGGAAGAACAAGAAGAATGAGGAAAACAATAAGAAGAAAATGAATAAGAAGAAGAAGAATAAAAAGAAGAAGAAGAGGAGGAAGAAGAAGAAGGAGAAGAAGAAGAAGAAGGAGAAGAAAAAGAAGATGAAGAAGAGGATGAATGAGAAGAAAAAGAAGCAGAAGAAGTGAAGAAGTAGTAGTTAATGTAGTTGTAATTGAAAAAGAAGAAGAAGAAGAGGAAGAAGAAGAAGAAGAAGAAGAAGATGATGATGATGAGAAGACAAAGAAGAAGAAGAAGAAGATAAAAAAGTAGAAGTAGAAGGAGAAGAAGAAGAAGAGGAACAAGAGGAGGAGGAAGGATAAGAAAAGGAAGAAGAAGAAGAGGAAGAAGAAGAAGAAGAAGAGGAAGAGGAAGCAGAAAGAAGAAGAAGAAGATGATGATGATGAAGAAGAAGAAGGAGAAGGAGGAGAAGAAGTAGAAGAAGAAGTAGAAGATGAGGTTGAGGAAGAAGAAGTATTAGAATAAATGGAAGAAGAAGTAGAAGATGAGGATGAAGAGAAGGAAGAAGAAGACGAAAAAGAAGAAGAGGAAATAGAAGAAGAATTTAGAGAACAAGAAGACTTAGAAGAGGAAGAAGAAGGAAAAGAAGACTAAGAAGAAGAAGATGATGAATTTGAAGAAGATGATGATGATGAAGAGGGGGAAGAAGATGAAGTTGAAGTACAAGAAGAAGAAGAAGAAGAACATCAAAAGACGAAAAAGAAGAAGAAGAAGAAGTAGAAGAAGAGGAAAAAGAAAAGGAAGCATAAGAAGAAGAAGAAGAAGAAGAAAAAGTAGAAGAGGAAGACGAAGAGAAAGAAGAAGAACAACAAAAAGAAGAAGAAGAAGAAGAAGAGGAAGAGGAAGAAGAAGTAAAAGAACAAGAAGATAAGGCAGATGAAGAAGAAGTTGAAGAAGAAGAGGAAGAAGAACAGGAAAAAGAAAAAGAAGAACAAGAGGAAGATGAAGAAGAAGATGAAGAAGAAGAAAAAGAAGAAGAACCAAAAGAAGAAGTAAAAGAAGAAGAAGAAGAAGAACAAGAAGAGGAAGAGAAAGAGGGGGAAGAAGAAATAGAGGAAGAAGAAGAAGAAGAGGAGGAAGAAGAAGAAGAAGAGGAAGAAGAAGTGGAGGAAGAAGATGAAGAAGAAAAGGTAGATTAAAAAGAAGAAGTGGAAGAAGAAGAAGAAGAGGAAGAAGAAGTAGAAGAAGAAAAAGATGATGATTATAATGATGTTGATGATGATGAAGAAAAAGAAGAAATAGAAGAAGTAGAAGAAGAAGATGATGATGAAGTATTTATAGTAGAAGATGAAAGGTAAGAAGAAGAAGAAGAAGGCATTGAACAAGAAGAAAAAGAAGAAGAAGAAGATGAAGAAGAAGATGAAGATGAAGAAGAAGAAGAGGAAGAAGAAGAAGAAGAAGAAAAAAAAGGGGAAGAAGAAGAAGAAAAATTAAAAGAAGAACAAGAAGATGAAGAAGAAGACGAACATGAAGAAGATGGAAAGGAGGAGAAGGAAGAAGAAGAAGAAGAAGAAGGAGAGAAGAAGAACAAGAAGAAGAGGAAGACAAGTAATTAGAAGAGGAAGGAGAAGAAGCAGGCAAAGAAGAAGAAGGATAACATGAAGAAGATGAAGAAGAGGAAGGAGAAGAAGTAGAAGGGGATGAAGAAGAAGAAGAAAAAGAAGAAGAAGAAGAAGAAGAAGAAGAAGGAGAAGAAAAAGAAGAAGAATAAGCAGTAAAAGCAGTAGTAATAGTAGTAGTAGTAGAAGAAGAAGAACAACAACAACAAGGGGAAGTGAAAGAAGGTGCAAGAGAAGAAGAAGAAGAAGAACAAGGAGAAGAAGAAGAAGACAAGAAGAAGAAGAATAGGAAGAAGAAGAAGAAAAGGAAGAACAAGAAGGCGAAGAAAAAGAAGAAGAAAAAGAAGAAGAAAAAGAGGAAGAAGAAGAAAAAGAAAAGGACGAAGAAGAAGAAGAAGAAGAAGAAAAAGAGGAAGAAGAAGAAGAAGAGGAAGGAGAGGAAGAAGACGAAGAAGAAGAAGAAGAAGAAGGAGGAGGAGGAGGAGGAGGAGTAGAAGAAGAAGATAATGAAGAAGTAGAAGATGAACAAGAAGAAGAAGATGATAATGCAGAGGAAGTAGAAGAAGAAGAAGAAGAAGAAGTAGAAGATGAAGAAGAAGAAGAAGAAGAAGAAGAAGTAGAAGATGAAGAAGAAGAAGAAGAAGAAGAAGAAGAAGAGGAAGAGAAAGAAGAGGAAGAAGAAGAAGAAGAAAAGAAGGTGAAAAAGAAGAAGAACAAGATGTAAAGGAAGTTGAAGAAAAAGAAGAAGAAGAAGAAATAACCGTAGCGGTAAAAGAAGAAAAAGATGAAGAAGAAGAAGAAGAAGAAGAGGGAGAGGAAGAAGAGGAAGAAGAAGAAGAGCAAGAAGAAGAAGAAGAAGAAAAGAAGAAGAAGAATAAGAAGTGGTAAAGAAAGAAGAAGAGGAAGGAAAAGAAGAAGAACGAGAAGAAGAAGAAGAACACAAAGAAGGACAAGTGTAGGAGGAAGAAGAAGTAGTAGTAGAAGAAGAAGTTGAGGAAGAAGAAGTATAAGTAGATGAAGATGATGATGAAGAAGAAGAGAAAGAGAAAAGGGAGAAAAAGAAGAAGATGAAGAAGAAGAAGAAGAAGAGGAAGAAGTAGTAGAAAAAATAGAAGAAGGAGAAGAAGTAAAAAATGTTGGAGAAAAAGAAGAAGAAGAAATAGTAGTAGTAGTAGTAGAAGGAAAAGAAGAAGGAGAAGAAGAAGAAGATGTATAAGAAATAGCAGATCAAGAAAAAGAAAGATAAGAAGAAGAAGAAGAAGAAGAAGAGGAAGTGGAAGAAGTAGCAAAATTAGAGGAGATTGTAGTGGAAGGAGAAGAAGGATAAAAAGAAGAAGGTGAAGAAGAAAAGAAGAAGAAAATAAAGAAGTCAAAGCAGAAGAAAAGAAGAAGAAGAAGAAGAAGAAGAAGAAGAAGAAGAACGGAAGGAGGTGGAAGATAAAGTGGAAAAAGAAGAGGAAGAAGAAGAAGAAGAACAAGAAGAAGAAGAAGAAGAAGTGTAAGAAGAAGAGGAAGAGGAAGAAGAAGGGGAAAAAGTAGAAGAAGAAGAGGGAGAAGAAGGAGAAGAAGTTGAAGAGGAAGAAGAAGAAGAAGAAGAAGAAGAGGAAGAATAAAAAAGAGAGAAGAAGTAAAAGAAGAAGAAGAAGAAAATATTGGAGGAAAATAAAATGAAGAAGATGAAGAAGAAGAGGAAGAAGTTGAAGCAAAATTAGAGAAAGAAGAAGAATAAGAGGAAAAGGAAGTAGAAGAAGAAGAGGTAGAAGAAGAAGAAAAAGAAGAAGAAGAATAAGCAAAAGAAGTAGTAGTAGTAGTAGAAGAAGATGATGAAGAAGAAGAAGAATTAGATGTAGAAGATGGGGAAGAAGAAGAAGTAGTAGTAGTTGTAGAAGAAGAAGAAGAAGAAGAACATGAAGAAGAAGAAAAGGAAAAAGTAGAAGAAGAAGAAGAAGAAGTAGAAGAAGATGAAGAAGAACAATTTGAAGAAGAAGAAGAAGAAGAAGATGTCAAAGTAGAAGAAAAAGACAAAGAAGAAGAAGAAGTAGAAGTAGTTGAGGAAGAAGAAGAAGAAAAAGAAGAAGAGGAAGACATAATAATAATAATAATAAAAACAATAACATGTAGAAGAAGAAAAACTAGTAGTAGTAGATGAAGAAGAAGAAGAAGAAAGGAGAAAGAACAAGAAGTAGAAGATGCGAGCGAAGAACAAGAAGAGAAGAAGAAGAAGAAGAGAAGAAGAAGAAGAAGAAGAAGAATAAACTAAAGAAGAAGAAGATGTAGAAGAAGAAGATGAAGACAAAGAGGAAGAAGAAAATATCGAAGACGGAGAAGAAGAAGAATAAGAAAAGTAGTAGTAGAAGAAGAAGACGAAGAAGAAGAAGAGGAAGAGGAAGAAGAAGAAGAAGAACAAGAAGAACACAAAAAATAAGAAAACGAAGAAGAAAAAGAGGAAGAAGAAAAAGAAGAAGAAGAAGGAAAAGAAGAACCAGAACAAGAAGAAGAAGAAGGAGAAGAACAAGAAGAAGAAAAGAAAGAAAATGAAGAAGAAATGAAGAAGTAGAAGAAAAAGAAGAAGACCAAGAAGAAGGAGAGGAGGATAATGAAGAAAAAGAATTAGATGAAGAATAAGAAAAAGAAGAGGAGGATGATGATGATGATGAAGAAGAAAACATAGACAAGAAAGAAGAAGAAGAAGAAGAAGAAGAAGAAGAAGAAGTAGAACACAGAGAAGTAGAAGTTGAAGAGCAATAAGAAGAAAGATAAGAAGAAGAAGAAGAAGAAGAAAAAGAAGAAGAAGAAGAAGACGAAGAAGAAGAAGAAGAAAAAAATAAGATGAAGAAGATATAGTAGAAGAAGAAGGTGAAGAAGATGAAGAAGAGGAGGAAGAAGAAGATGAAGAAAAAGAAGAAGAAGAAGAAGAAGAAGAAGAAGAAGATGAATAAGAAGAAGAAGAAGAAGATGAAATAGAGGAAGAAAAAGAAGAGCAAGTAGAAGAAGAAGAAGAAGAAGAAGAAGCAAAATTGAAGAGGAAGAACGAGGAGTAGGGGGAGGAGGAGGAGAAGAAGAAGAAGAAGAAGAAGAAGAAGAGGAAAATGATGAAGAAGAAAAAGAAGAAGAAGAAAAGGAAGAATAAGAGGAAGAGGAAGAGAAAGAAGAAGAAGAAGAAGAAGAAGAAGA
Source organism: Vanilla planifolia (assembly GCA_023846275.1). Classification (NCBI taxonomy): domain Eukaryota; kingdom Viridiplantae; phylum Streptophyta; class Magnoliopsida; order Asparagales; family Orchidaceae; genus Vanilla; species Vanilla planifolia. The sequence goes on from JAIUJO010000273.1 coordinate 114,877, forward strand.
AGAAGAAAAGGATGAAGAAGAAGAGGAAGAAGAGGAAGAAAGAGAGGAAGGAGTTGAAGAAAATAAAGAAAAAGAAGAAGATGAAGAAGAAGAAGAAGAAGAAGAAGATCAAGAAGAAGAAGAA
>JAIUJO010000273.1:120000-130000 GCA_023846275.1 Vanilla planifolia
ATGAGAAAGAAGAAGAAAAAGAGGAGGAAGAAGAATAAGTAGAAGTAGAACAAGAAGGGGAAGAAGAAGAAGAAGTAGAGAAAAAAGACGAAGAAGAAGAAGAAGAAGGGGAAGTAGAAGAACATGAAAAAGAAGAAAAAGAAGAAGAGGAGGAAGAAGAAGAAGTAGAATATGTAGAAGAAGAATGGAAAGCAGAAGAAGTAGAGAAAGAAGAGGAAGAAGAAGAAGAAGAAGAAGAGGAAGAAAAAGAGGACGAAGAAGATGATGAAGATGAAGAAGAAGAAGAAGAAGTAGAAGTAGGCAAAGAGGAAGAAGTTAAAGAGGAAGAGGAAGAGGGAGAAAAAGTAAGAGAATAAGAAGAAGAAGAAGCAAAGTCGAAGAAGAAGAAGAAGAAGAAGACGAAGTAGTAGAAGAAGAAGAAGAGGAATAAAAAGAACAAGACGAAGAGGGAAAGGAAGAAGAAGAGGAAGAAAAAGAAAAAGAAGAAGGAGAAGAAGAAGAAGAAGATCATGACGATGATGATGATAATGATGAAGAGGAAGATGAAGAAGATGAAGTGGAAGAGAAGGAGAAGAAGAGGAAGAAGAAGAAGAAGTAGAAAAAGAAGAAGAAGAAGAAGAAAAAGAAGAAAAAGAAAAACAACAAGAAGAAGTAGAAGAAGAAGAAGAAGAAGAAGAAGTTGAAAAGAACACACAGAAGAAAAAGAAAGAAGTAGAAGAAGAATAAGAATCAGAAGAGGAAGAAGAAGAAGAAGAAGAAGGACAAATAGAAGATGGTGAAGAAGAAGAAGATGATGATGAAGAAGAAGAAGGAGAAGAAGAGAAAGAAGAGGAAGGGAAATAAGAAGTTGAAGAAGAAGAAAGAGAAGGACAAAGAGAAGCAGAAGGAGAGGAAGAAGAAGATGATGATGATGAAGAAGAAGAAGAAATTGAAGAAGAAGGAGAAGAAGAAGTGGAAGAAAAAGAAGAGACGGAAGGAGAAGAGGTAGAGGAAGAAAAAGAAAAGAAGAACAAGAAGAGGAAGAAGAAGAAGGAGAAGAAGAAGAAGAAGAAGGAGAAGAAGAAAAAGAAAAAGCAGAATAGGAAGAAGAAGAAGAAGAGGAAGAAGAAGAAGATGACGAAGAAGAAAAAGAAGAAGAAGAAGGTGTAGAAGAAGTTGAAGAAAAAGTAGAAGAAGAAATAGTTGTAGTTGTAAAAGAAGAAAAAGACGAAGAAGAAGATGTTGATGAAGAAGAAGTAGAAGAAGAGGAAGAAGAAGAAGAAGGAGAAGAAGAAAAAGAAGAAGAAGAAAAAGAAGAAGAAGAAGAAGAACGAGAAGAAGAAGAAGAATAATAAGTATAGAAAGAAGAAGAAGAAGAAGAAGAAGATGAATAAGTATACAAAGAAGAAGGAGAGGAGGAGAAAGAAGAAAAAGAAGCAGATGAAGGAAAGGAAGAAGTAGATGATGATGATGATGAAAAAGACATAGACAAGGAAGAAGAAGAAGAAGAAGGAGAAGTAGAAGAAGAAGTAGCAGAAGTAAAAGAAGAAGAAGAAGAAGAAGAAGAAAGATAAGAAGAGGATGTATAAGAGAAGAGGAAGAAGAAGATGCAAAAGAACAAAAGGAAGATGAAGAAAAAGAAAAAAAAGAAAAAAGAAAGAAGAAGATGAATAAGAAGAACGGTAAGAAAAAGAAGAAGAAGAAGATAAAGAAGAAGAAGATGAGGGTGAAGAAGAAGTTGAAAAAGAAAAAGAAGATGAAAAAGTTGTAGAAAAAGTTGAAGTGGCGGTGGCTATTGAAGAAGGAAAAGAAGAAGGAGAAGGAGAAGAAGAAGTAAAAGAAGATGGAGAGGAAGAAGAAGTAGAAGAATAACAAGAAGAAGATGAAGAAGACGACGAAGAAGAAGAAGAAGAAGAAGAAGAACAGAAAAAAATGAGGAGAAAGAAGATGAAGAAGAAGAAGAAGAAGATGAAGAAGAAGAAGAAGAAGAAGAAGATAATGAAGAAGAGGAAGAAGAAGAAGAAGAAGAAGTAGAAGATGTAGAAGAAGAAGAAGAAGAAGAAGAAGAGGAAGAAGAAGAAGAGGAGGAGGACGAAGACGAAGAGGAAGTGCGAGATGAGGAAGAGGAGGGAGGAGTAGAAGAAGAAGAAAAAAAACAAGAAGAAGGAGAAGAAGAAGAGGTAGAGGAAGTGGAAAAAAAATAAGAAGAAGAAAAGAAGAAGAAAAAGAAGAAGAAGAAGAAGAAGTAGAGGTAGAGGAAGAAGAAGAAGAAGCAGAAGAAGAAGAAGAAGAAGAAGAAGAAGAAGAGGAGGAGGAAGAAGAAGAAGAAAGAGATGAAGGAGAAGAAAATGAAGATGAAGAAAAATAAGAAGAGGACGAAGAAGAAGAGGAGGAGGACGAGGAGGATAATTAGAAGAAATATAAGAAGAAGAAAAAGAATTGGAAGAAGGAGAAAAAAATAAAGAGGAAGAAGAAGAAGAAGAAGAAGAGGAAGAAGTAGTGGCAGTAGAAGAGAAAGAATAAGAAGAAGAGGAAGAAGAAGTAAAAGATGAGGAAGAAGAAGAAGAAGAAGAAGTAGAAGGAGAGGATTAAGGGGAAAAAGAAGAAAAAGAGGAATGAGAAGTTGAAGAAAAGTTAGAGGAAGAATAAGAAAAAGAGAAAGAAGAAGAAGAAGAAGATGGTGAAGTAGTAGTAGTAAAAGAAGAAAAAGCAAAAGAAGAAAAAGATGTAGATTAATTTGGAGGAGGAGAAGAAGAGGAAGAAGAAGAAGAAGAAGAAGAAGAATAGGAATTAGTAGATGAAAAAAAAGAAGTAAAAAAAGGAACAAGAAGAGGAAGTAGAAAAAAAGAGGAGGAAGAAGAAGAAGAAGAAAAATATGAAGTGGTAGAAGAAGAATAAAAAAACAAGAAGAAGAAGACAAAGAAAAAGGTGTAGAAGAAGAAGAATATGAAGAATATGAGGAGGTGGATGAAGAAGAAGAGTAGGAAGTAGAGAAAGAAGAAGAAGATGAAGAAGAAGACGAATTTGGAGGAGGAGAAGAAGAAGATGATGAAGAAGAGGAAGAAGAAGAAGAAGAAGAAGAAGAACTAGATTAAAAAAATGAAGCAAAAAAGGAAGAAGAAGAGGAAGCAGAAGGGGAAGAAGAAGAAGAAGAAAAATAAGAAGTAGAAGAAGAAGAAGAAGAAGAGAAGAAGAGGAAGACAAAGAAAAAGTAGTAGTTGAAAAAGAAGAAGAAGAAGAAGAGGAAGAGGTGGAAGAGGAAGAAGATGAGGAAGAAGAGGAAGAAGTAGAAGAAGAAGAAGAAGAAGAAGAAGAAGAGTAAGAAGAAGTAGTAGAAGAAGAAGAAGATGAAGAAGAAGATGAACAAGAAAAGGAGGAAGAAGAAGAAGAATAGAAAGATGGAGAAGAAGAAGAAGAAGAAGAAGACGAAGATAAAGAAGAAAATGAAGAAGAAGGGGAGGATGAAGAAGAAGTATTAGTCTGAGAAGAAGAAGAAGAAGAAGTTGAAAAAGTTGTAATAGTAGTAGATGGAGAAGGAGAAGAAGAAGAAGAAATAGAAGAAGAAGAAGAAGAAGAAGAAGCGGAAGAAGAAGTAGAAGAAGAAGAGGAAAAAGAAGAGCAAGTAGAAGAACCAAGAGTGGGAAGAGAAGAAGGAGAAGAAGAAGAAGAAGAAGAAGAAGAAGAAGAAGAGGAAGAGGAAGAAGAAGAAGAAGAAGAAGAAGAAGAAGAAGAGGAAGAAGAAGAAGAAGAGGAAGAAGAAGGGGAACAAGAAGAAGAAGAAGAAGAAAAGTATGTAGAAGAAGGAGAAGCAGAAGTAGAAGAGGAAGAAGAAGAGGAAGAAGAAGAAAGAGAAGAAGAGGAAGAAGAAGAAGAAGGAGAAGAAGAATAATAATAATAATAATAATAATAATAATAATAAGAAGAAAGAGAAGGAGAAAAAGTTGAAGAAGTTGAAGAAGAAGAAAAAAAAGAAAAGGTCGAAGAAGAAGTAGAAGACTAGGGTGAAGAAGAAGAAGAAGATGATGCTGATGAAGAATATGAAGAAGTAGAAGAAGAAGTAGAAGAAGTAGAAGAAGACGACGACGATGAAGAACAAGAAGAAGAAGAAAAAAGGAAGAAGTTGTCGGAAAAGTTGAAGAAACATAAGAAGAAGAAATAGTTGTAGTAGTGAAAGAAGAAGAAGAAGAAGTAGAAGAAGAAGAAGGAGACTAAGAAGAAGAAGAAAAAGAAGAAGAAGAAGAAGTACTGATAGTAGAGGTAGAAGAAGAAGTAAAGAAAGAAGAAGAAGAAGGAAAAGGCGGAGGAGGAGAAGAAGAAGAAGTAGAAGAAGAAGAACACAAACAAGTAGGAGTGGAGGAGGAGGGGGAAGAAGAAGAAGAAGAAGAAGAAGAAGTTGACGATGATGAAGAAGATGAAAAAGATAAGGAAGATGAAGAAGAAGAAGTAAAAGAAGTAGTAGAAGAAGAAGAAAGATAAAAGGAAGAAGAAGAAGTAGAAGAAGAAAAAGCAGAAAACGTTGAAGAAAAAGAAATAGTAGTAGTATTTGTAGAAGAAGGAAAAGAAGAAGAAGAAGAAGAAGAAAAAGACAAAGAAGAAGAAGAGGAAGAAGAAGTAGACTAAGAAGAGGAAAAAGAAGAGCAACAAGAAGAACCAGGAGAACGATAAGAAGAAGAAGAAGAAGAAGAAAAAGAAGAAGAAGTGGACGAAGAAGAAGAAGAAGAGGAAGAAGAAGAAGTAGAGGAAGCAGAAGGAGAAGAAGCAGAAGAAGGAGAAGAAGAGGAAGAAGAAAAAGAAGAAGAAGAAGAACAAGAAGAAGATGAAGAAGAGGAAGAAGAATAACTAGAGGAAGAAGAAAAAGAAGAATTAGGAGAAGAAGAAGAAGAAGAAGAAAGAAGAAGAATAAGGAGAAGAAGAAGAAGAAGAAAAAGAAGAACAGGAAGAAGAAGAAGAAGAAGCAAAAGTAGAAGAAGTAGAAGTGGAAGATGATATAGCTGTCGTTGTAATAGCAGAAAACGAAGTAGAAGAAGAGAAGAAGAAAAAGAAAAAGATGAAGCAGAAGAAGAAGAAGAAGAAGAAGAAGAGGAAGAAGGAGAACAAGAAGATGAGAAAGAGGAAGAAGAAGAAGCAGAGGAAGAAGAAGAAGTAGTAGAAGTAGAAGAAGAAAGGAAAGAAGAAGAAGAAGAAGTAGAGAGAGTTGAAGAAGGATAAGAAGAAGAGGAGGAAAAAGAAGAAGAAGAAGAAGAAGAAGAAGAAAAGGAAGAAGAAGAACAAGAAGAAGAAGAAGAGGAAGAAGTTAAGGAAGAGAAGAGGAAGAAGAAGAAAGAGAGGAAGAAGAAGAAGAAGACGTGGAAGTTAGAGAAGAAGACGAAGTAAAAGGGGAATAGGAAGAGGAAGAAGAAGAACGAGAAGAAGAAGAAGAAGAAGACCAAGAAGATGAAGAAGAAGCGGGCGAACAAGAAGAAGAAGTAGATGAAGAAGTAGTAGAACAAGAGGAAGAGGAAGACAAACAAGAAGAAGAAGAAGAAAAAGAATAGTAAGAAGAAGAAGAAGAAGAAGGTAGAGGAAGAGGAAGACGATGAAAACGATGATGAAGAGTAAGACAAAGAGGATGAAGTGGATGATGATGAAGAAGAAGAAGAAGAAGAAAAAGTAGATGAAGAAGAAGATGAAGAGGAAGAAGTGAAGGAGGTAGAGGAAGAGGAAAAGAAAGAAGAAGAAGGTGAGGAAGAAGAATAAGGAGAACAAGAAGAAGTAGTAGAAGAAGAAGAAGAAGAAGAGGAGGAGGAGGAGGAGGAGAAGGAGAAGAAGAAGAATAAGAAGAAATAGAAAAAAGAAGAAGTAGAATAAGAAGAAGAAAAGTACAAGAAGTAGAAGAAGGAGAAGAAGAAGAAAAGCTTGAGGAAGAAGAAGTAGAAGACTAAAGTTAAGTAGAAGAAGAAGAAGAAGAAGATGAAGAAGAAAAGAAGTAGAAGAAGAAGATGATGATGATGATGAAGAAGAAGAAGAAGATGGAGAAGAAGAAGAAGAAGATGAAGATGAAGAAGTAGAAGAAGAACTAAAAGAAGTAGAAGAAGAAGAAGAAGGAAGAGACGAAGAAGAAGAAGAGGAAGAAGGAGAAGAAAAAGAAGAAGCAGAAGGAGAAGCAGAAGAAGAACAAGAACAAGAAGAAGGAGAACTAGAAGACTAAGAACAAGCACAAAGAAAAAGAAGAAGAAGAGGAAGAAGACAAAGATGAAGAAGTAGTAGAACAAAAAGAAGGTGAAGAAGACAAAGAAGACGAAGAAGGGGAAGAAGAAGACAAAGTTTAACTATAAGAAGAAGAAGAAGAAGAAGAAGAAGATGTTGAAGCTGAGGAAGAAGAAGGGAAAAAGAAGAAGAAGAAGAAGAAAAAGAAGAAGAAGAAGAAGAGAAGAAGAAGACGAAAAGTAGAAGAGGAAGAAGAAGAATAACATAAAGTAGAAGAAGAAGAAGCAGAAGAAGAAGAAGAGGAAGAAGGAGAAAAAGAAGTAGAAGAGGAGGAGGAGGAGGAAGAAGAAGAGGAAGAGGATGAAGTAGAAGAAGAAGAAGAGGAGGAAGAAGTAGAGGAAGAAGAAAAGGAAGACAAAAAAGAAGAAGAGGAGGAGAAGGAAGATGAAGAAGATGATGAAGAAGATGATGAAGAAGAACAAGAAGATGAAGATGCTGATGAAGAAGAAGGAGAAGAAGTAGTAGTATTAGTAGAAATGAGGAGGAAGAAAAAGAAGAGAAGAAGAAGAAGGAGAAGAAGTAGAAGAAGAAGAAGAAAGAGAAGAAGAAAAGAAGAAGAAGAAGAAGTGGAAGACAAAAAAGAAAAAGATGAATAAGAAGAAAAAGAAGTAGAAGAAGAAGAAGAAAAGAAGAAAAAGAAGTTACAAAAAAAGTTGAAGAAAAATAAGAAGAACAAATAGTTGTATTAGTAATGGAAAAGGGGAGGAAGAAGAAGGAGACAAAGAAGAGGAGGAAGAAGAAGAAGAAGAGGAAGAAGAAGAAGTAGAAGAAGAGAAAGAGTAGAGGTGGAAGAACAACCAAAGAAAGAAGAAGTAAAGAAAGAAGAAGAAGAAGGAAACGGAGAAGAAGAAGGAGAAGAAGAACACAAAGAAGTAGGATAGGAGGAGGAAGAAGAACTAGTATTAGAAGAAGGAGAAGAAGATGATCATGATGAAGGAGAAGAAGTAGACAAGGAAGAAGAAGAAGAAGAAGTAGAAGAAGTAAAAGAAGAAGAAGAAAGATAAGAGTAAGAAGAACAAGAGGAAGAAGAAGTAGAAAAAGTGAAGAAAAAGAATAAGAAGTAGTAGTAATTATAGAAGAAGAAAAAGAAGAAGGAGAAGAGGAAGAAGAAGAAGAAGTACAAGAAGAAGAAGAAGAAGAAGGAGTGGAAGAAGAAGAAGTAGAAGAACAAGAAGAAGAAGAAGAAAAAGAAGATTAAGAAGAATTCATAGAAGAAGAAGAAGAAAAAGAAGAACAAAAAGAAGCAGAAGTAATGAAAGAAGAAGAACAAGAAAAAAGAGAGGAGGAAGAAGAAAAAGTAAAAGAAAAATAAGAAGAAAAAGAAGATGAAGAAGAAGAAGATGAAGAAGAAGAAGATGATGAGGAAGAAGAAGAAGAAGAAGAAGAAGAACTAGAAGGAGAAGAAGAAGAAAGATAAGAAGAAGTAGAAGAAGAAGAAGAAGAAGAAGAAGAGGAAGAAGAGGAAGAGGAACAAGAAGAACAAGAATTGGGCGAAGGGGAAGAAGAAGGAGAAGAAGAAGATGTAGAAGAAGAAGAAGAAAAATACAAAAAGGAAGAAGAAGAAGAAGAAGAAGAAGAAGAAGAAAACGTTGAAGAAGAAGAAGAAGAAGGAGAAGAAGTAGAAGAAGAAGAAGAAGAGAAAGAGGGAATAGAAGGAGAAGAAGAAGAAGAAGAAGAAGAAGAAGAGGAAGAAGAACAAGGCGAAGAAGTGGAAGAAGAAGATGAAGAAGAAGAAAAGGAAGAAGAAGAAGGAGAAGAAGAAGGAAATGAAGATGAAGAAGAAGAAGTTGAAGAAGAAGAAGTTGAAGAAGAAGAAGAAGAGGAGGAGGATAAGGAAGTAAAAGAAGAAGAAGAAGAAGAGGAGAAGGAGGTGAAGAAAGAAGAGGAGGAAGAAGAAAAAGAAGAAGAAGAAGGAGGAGTAGAAGAAGTAGAAGATATAAAAGAAGAACAAGTAGAACAAGAAGAACAAGAAGAACAAGAAGAACAAGAAGAACAAGAAGAAGTAGAAAAAGCAGAAGAAAATGAAGAGGAAGAAGAAGAAAAAGAAGAAGAAGAAGAAGAAGAAGAAGAAAAAGAAGAGAATTAAAAGGAAGAAGAAGAAGAAGAGGAAGAAGAACTTGAAGAAAAATTAGTGGAAGAACTAGAAGATGAGGAAAAGGAAGGTGAAGAAGATGAGGAAGAAGAAGTAGAGGATGAAGAAGAAGGAGCAAAAGAATAAGTAGTAGTAGAAGAAGAAGAAAAGGAAGAAGAAGTAGAATAGAAGACAAGGAAGATGAAGAAGAAGAAGTAAAAGAAGTAGAAGAGGAAGAAGAAGAAGAAGAAGAATAATTTGAAGTAGAAGGAGGAATAGAAGAAGAAGAAGATGAAAAAGAAGAAGTAGAAAAGAAAGAAGAAGAAGACGACGTAGAGAAGAAGAAGAAGAATAAGAAGTCAAAGAAGAAGAAGAAGAAAAAGAAGAAGAAGAAGGCAAAGTAAAAGAAGTAGTTGAAGTAGAAGAAGTAGAAGATGAGGATGAGTTGGAAGATGAAGAATATGAGAAAGAAATGGAAGAAGATGAAGAAGAAAAAGAAGAAGAACAAGAGGAGGAAGAAGAATAAGAAGAAAAAGATTGAGAAGAAAAAGAAGGAGAAGAGGAAGAAGACAAAGAAGAAGAAGAAAATGAAGAAGTAGAAGAGGTGGAAGAAGAAGAAGACGAAGTAGTTTTAGATGAAGAAAAAGAGGAAGAAGTAAAAGGAGGAGAAGAAGAAGAAGAGGAAGGTGAAGAAGAAGAAGAAGAAAAAGAAGTTGTAGTACTAGCAAAAGAAGAAAAAGAAGAAGAAGAAGAAGGAGAGGAAGAAGAAGAGGAAGAGGAAGAGCAAGTAGAAGAACATGAAGAAGGAGGAAAATAAGGAGAAGAACATGAAAAAGAAGAAGAATAAGAAGAAGAAGAAGAAGAAGAAGAAGAAGAAGGAGAAGAGAAAGAAGAAGAGGAGGATGAAGAAGAAGGAAAAGAACAGGAAGAAGAAGAAAAAGAAAAAGAAGTAGAAAAACGAGAAGAAGAGATAAAAATATTAGTAGTAGTAGTTGTAGAAGAAGAAGAGGACGAAGAAGAAGAAGAAGAAGAAGAAGAAGAAAGAGCAGAAGAAGAAGAAGAAGAAGAAGAAGAAGAAGAAGAAAAGAAGAAGATGATGAAGAATAAGAAGAAGAAGAAGATGTAGCAAAAGAAGAAGAAGAAGAAGAGGAAGAAGAAGAAGAAGAAGAAAAAGAAGAAGAAGAAGATGTAGAAGTAAAAGTGGAAGAAGAAGAAGAAGAAAAAGAGGAAGACGAAGAAGAAGAAGAAGAGGAAGATGAAGAAGAAGAGGAAGAACAAGAAGACCAAGAATAATAAGAAGAAGAAGATGGAGAAGAAGGAAAAGTAGAAGAAGAAAAAGAAGATGAAGAAGAAGAAGAAGAAGTAGAAAAAGAAGAATGGAGGAAGGAGGAGAGGTATTAAATAAGGGTGAAGAAGAAGAAGAAGAAGAAAAAGAAGAAGAAGAAGAAGAAGAAGAAGAAGAAGAAGAAGAAGATGGAGAAGAAGAAGAAGAAGAGGAAGAAGAAGAAGAGGAAGAACAAGAAGAACAAGAAGAAGAAGGAGAAGAAGATGATGATTAAGAAGAAGAATAAGAGGATGAAGAAGAAGACGAAGAAGAGGAAGAAGAAGATGAAGTTGAAGTACTAGAAAAAGAAGAAGAAGAAGAAGAACAGGAAGAAGTAGAGGAAGAAGAAGGGGTAAAATAAGAGGAAACAAAAGAAGAAG
>JAIUJO010000273.1:135000-137500 GCA_023846275.1 Vanilla planifolia
GAGAAAGGGGAGGAAGAAGAAGATGAAGAAGAAGAAGAAGAAGAGGAAGAAGATGACAAAGAATAAAAATAATAATAATAATAATAATATTAATAATAATAAAAATAAGACAAAGAAGAAAAAGAAAAAGAATAATAATAATAGCAATAATAACAATAATAATAATAATGATAAGAAGAAGACGAAGAAGTTGAAGAAGAAGAAGAGGAAGAAGAAAAAGAAGAAGAAGAAGAAGAAGAAGAAGAAGAAGAAGAAAAAGAATAATAATAATAGTAATAATAACAATAATATTATTAATGATAAGAAGAAGAGGAAGAAGTTGAAGAAGAAGAAGAGGAAGAAGAAAAAGAAGAAGAACAAGAAGAAGAAGAAGACAAAGAAGAAGAAGAAGAAGAAGAAGAAGAAGAAGAAACAGAAGAGGAAGAAGAAGAAGAAGAAGAAGTTGAAGAAGAAGATGATGAAGAAGAAAAGGTGAAGACGAAGAAGAAGAAGAAGAAGAAGAAGAAGAAGAAGAAGTAGAAGAGGAAAAGGTGCAGGAAGAGGAGGAGGAAAAAGAAGAGGAAGAATAATAATAATAATAATAATAATAATAATAATAATAATAAGATAAAGAAGAAGAGGAGGAAGAAGAATAAGAAGAAGAGGAAGAAGAAGAAGAAGAAGAAGAAGAAGTGGAGGAAGAAGAAGAAGAAAAAGAGGAACTTGAATAAGAAGAAGAAGAAGTTTGAGAAGAAGAAAAATTAGTAAAAGAAGAAGAAAAATAGGAAAAAAAGGATAAAATGAAGAAGATGGAGAGGAAGAAGGAATAGAAGAAGAAGAAGAAGAAGAAGAAGAAGAAGGGAAGAAGAAGAAGAAGAAGAACTTGAAGTAGAAGAATTAGAGGAAGTAGATGAAGAAGAAGAAGAATAAGAAGAAGTAGAGGAAGAAGAAGAAGGGGAAAAGGAAGAAGGAGCAAGAGAAGAAGAAGAAGAAGATGATGATGATGAAGAAGACAAAAAAGAATAAGAAGAAATGTATGAAGAGGAGAAGGAAGAAAAAGAAGAAGAAAAAGGAGAAGAAAAAGAAATAGAAAAACAAGAAGAATAAGAAAAAGAAGAGGTTGAAGGAGAAGAACAAGAAGAAGAGGATGAAGAAGAAGAGGAAAGAGAGGAAGAAATGAAGAAGGAGAAGCAGAAGAAGAAGAAGTTGAAGAAGAAAAAGGACAAGAAGTAGTAGATGAAGAAAAAGAAGAAGATGATGATGACGAATAAGAAGAAGAAGAAGAAGAAGGAAAGAAGTAGAAAAAGAACATAAAGAAGAAGAAGAAGAACAAGAATAATTATAATAATTATAATAAGATGAAGAAGAAGAAGTAAACAAAGAAGAAGAATGAGAAGAAGGGGAAGGATAACATGAAGAAGATGAAGGAGAAGAAGAAGAAGAAGAAGAAGAAGAAGAGCAAGATGAAAAAGAAAAAGAAGAAGCTGAAGAAGAACAAGAAGAAGAAGAGAAAGAGGAAGTAGAGGTAAAAGAAGAAGAAGAAGGAGAATTAGAAGTAGAAGAGGAAGAAGAGCAAGGGTATAAAGAAGGAGTTGGAGAAGAAGAAGAACAAGAAGAAGAAAAAGAAGAGGAAGAAGAAGAAGAAGAGGAAGGATAGGAGTAAAAACAAGAAGAAGAAGTAGAAGAAGAAAAAGAAGAAGGGGAAGAAGAAGCAGAAGAAGAAGAAGAAGAAGAAGAAGAAGTAGAAGAAGAAGAGGAGGAAGAAGAAGAAGAAGAAGAGGAAGGAGAAGAAGAAGAAGAAGAAGAGGAAGAAGAAGAAGAAGAAAAAGAAGAACATGAATAAGAAGAAGAAGAAGATGGAGAAGAAGAAAAAGTAGTAGAAGCAGAAGAAGAAAAAGATGAAGAAAAAGGATAACATGAAGAAGATGGAGAGGAAGAAGAAGAAGAAGAAGAAGAAGAAGAAGGGGAGGAAGAAGAAGAAGAAGAAGAACTTGAACTAGAAGAATTAGAGGAGGAGGAAGAAGAAGAAGAAGAAGAATAAGAAGAATTAGAGGAAGAAGATGAAGAAGGGGAAGTGGAAGAAGGAGCAAGTGAAGAACAAGAAGAAGACGATGATGTTGTAAACAAAAAAGAATAAGAAGAAAAGTATTAAGAAGAGGAGGAAGAAGAAGAAGAAGAAGAAGAAGAAGAAAAAAAGAAATAGAAAAAAAAGACGAAGAAGAAGAAGAGGTTGAAGAAGAAGAACAAGAAGGGGAAGAAGAAGAATTGGAAAGAGAGGAAGAAAAGAAGAGGAAGAAGCAGAAGAAGATGAAGTTGAAGAAGAAGGACAAGAAGTAGTAGATGAAGAAAAAGAAGAAGATGATGATGATGAATAAGAAGAAGAAGAAGAAGAAGAAAACAAGAAGTAGAAAAAGAACATGAAGAAGAAGAAGAAGAAAAAGAATATTGATAATAATAATAATAATAATAGTAATAATAATAGTACTAATAATAAGAAGAAGAAGAAGAAGAAGTTGGAGAA